>ML415559.1:0-16530 GCA_005239525.1 Nicotiana knightiana | reverse complement strand
CTTTTTTTTAACAGGTTAAAAAAAAAAAGAAGAATAATAATAAGCTTAAATGGTTATTCTCTTAATTTCTTAATAACTTCGATGGATTAACCTGTAAATTCCTAGGCATTGAAGTGGCTATTGCTATAAATTCCTTTGATAAGAGGATGTTTTAAACAGCCATGACCAGGGTGTGGTTAAAGAAGATAGTTGTTAAGGTATAGATTAAGAGAAAGAGATGAACAGTAAAACAAGATTCATGACAAAAAAAGGGGGGGGGGGAACAAAATCAGAGAAATAATTCATAAGATTTACATGATCAATTGAGAAAGAAGAGGTGAGTAAGTACCGAGTAGGACAGTACAACTATAAGAAAATAACTTTCTTAAGCAAACCTCTATTCAAAGAAAAGAAGATACATTTTCATCGAAATATCATATCCACCTTTTATTTTGGTAACCAGAATCTCATCTAATGTATACTAACTCGAAGGGAGAAACATCGATTGAATTTACAGATTATAATTATACACCCCAACAAGGGATAAATGAAGAAAGTATAACAGAAAGTACAATAGATGATATATATATCCGCCAACTATTTATAATTAAGTAATTGAGTGAGCGTCTAATCGGGTTAATACTTATATCCTGTTACTCCTTAGTCTCTTTTCGCCCAGGCCAGACCAACAGGCTACGTGACGAATGGCCTACTAGGATTGATCTAATCTTGGCCCATTAACAGATTGACAGGCCTATCCCAAGACCTTATGCCTCCTCTAAGTTTGTCGGGAAAATTTAAAAATAGTCAGATTTATAAGTGTTCATTTAAAAATAGTCACAGTTTTAAAAGTAGTTGTTTAGCCACTTTTTATGTAAAGATAAATTTGAACGAAAACACTGTTCAAATTCGAAAAATACTCCAACATAATATATTGGAACTTCCAGCAAAGTATACAGGTCCAACATAATATGATGGAGTTCATATACAGGTGCTCGAATCTCCAGTATATTATGCTGGAACTTTCCGCGTGTTGGAGTTCCAACATAATATGCTGGAAGTTCATACACAGGTGCACCGAACTCAAGTATATTATGTTGGACCGGTCCCTTTTGCAGCAAAATAGTGGTTATTTTTTAATGATTTGGCGAACACTAGCTATTTTTGAATGACCAATGCGAAAACTGGCTAGTCCGTACTATTTTTACAAGTTTTCCTCAACAAATCATTAGCAAAGATTGTTAAAACATAAATAGCGATCCTCTTATTAACCCTAACAAAATTTAGCCATAATGTTTCAAGTCTGAGGGTAAAGAAATGGAAAGAGAAAGAAATCCTCAACATGCAGTTGCGAAAATCAAGGACTCTAGGGTTTCCTCATGGATATACAAACGTTTCCTATGCATTATTTATGATGAACCAATAGAGCGGTCAAAACAGGCCAGCCCATCCCAACCCAAGCCTCGGGGGCTTTTGAATTTGGTGTGCTAGGACGGGTTGGCCCGCCATATGAATGGGCCTTAAAATGGCCAGCACAAACTAGTCGTAAGAGGGCTGCGGGCTAGGGCGGACCGACCCTTCAAATTTTTATAGATTTTTTTTTAAATCCTTAAATATATTTTCGTGACGTAGTCAATTATTTATATAAACAACCTTTGTTTGCTTTTGAGCATACAAAAAGCTTGATATTTGACGAGGAATCTCGTAATTGAAATACAAATTCTCTATATCTCTAGCTCCTTTTTTTTAAAGTTACATGAATATTTTCTTAATACTTTTCTTTCATTTTTCTCAGATTCAGAGATTGATTCAATAAGTTTATGTGCTGTGATTTTTTAATTTAGGATTAACATCATTTGCTGATTTCATCATTATAGTCCATAAAAATTTTAAAATTCCTGAAATTTTCTAGTGGTCAATTTTCTTGTGTGTATTTAAAATTGATCTTTTTCTATACTGAAAAGCAGTTTAAATATTAATGATATATTAAAGTAATCTAAACTAATCATTGGCCGCTTAAAGTAATATTTTCTTTTGAAAAAAATATTATTATTGACCGCCTAAAACTTTTTGAGTTTGTTATTAGTTAAGCAAAAGAAAAACTAATTTTGTCATATTACATGCACGTCAAAAATCTAAATTCTAGTCGATATGGAAGGGTAAATGAGTAATCTAGGGTTGGGGAATGGAGATTATAGTTAATACTTTTTTCATTTTTATTTTTTTAAAATATTTAATAGTTAATTAATTTTAATTTAATAAATCTTTAGCCCACGGGTCGGCCCAGGCGCAGCCTTAATCAAGCCTCAAGGGCCAGGGACTGACTTAGGCCGGACTTATAAGTCTCAGTTTTAAATAAGCTCAAAATATTCTAGCTCAACTCTATCCAAGTAGCGGGCTGGGCTGAATTGACCTCAAGGGCCCAGCCCAATTTGATTACTCTATGAACCAACAACAAAAATATCCTCAGTATCATTTCTTATCTCCAAAGATTTATATTCAAAGTTGAGAAAACTTGGATGAAAGGAAGGAGTAAAGTACAAATTTTTACCGAAAAGTGCAAATATTCTATAAAATTTCAGTTGTTGGAGAAGATGAACATAATACATAATACCGATATAATAAATCTATAAATCAGTATATAATTAATGTGTAATGTACAGGGCCGACCCGACCAATTTCATGGCCTAAAGCCAAATTTTATGAGGGACCTTAATTTTTTTATTAATAAAACATATTTTATTTTTATTTGAAGTCTATTTTTCTATTTTTTTTAAATACAAAGTTATTTTTAATTTTTTATAATCAATTTCTCCTACTAAGTCTTTCTCATTGATAATATAGCTAATTCGTTTCATATCTTTGAGACATTGTTGATCTTAGGTAAGGTTTTATCAATTTTAATTTTAAAATACTTTTTTCTGCTGAAGCAACAATAATAAGAGTTATTAATATTATTCTATAAGTAATGTAGGCATTTGGAAATTAAGCAAATTTTTTTATTTGATTGAGTATATCAATTAAATTATTATCTTCTACTTGTAATATTATCCTTAATATTTTTAATCGAGAAAATAAATCTAAACTATCAATATCGTGTTGATTAGTATGATTTAAGGAGCATTCAAGATGAAGACAATATTTTTTTAAATTTTCATCATCTAGTGATCTCAGTTTTTATCGCTAAATAAAAAATTGAAAATATTTTCATATGCCTCTAATTGTTTAAATCTATTGTAAAGTGAAAAAAACAACCTCATCTACTACTCTCTTCGGTCCATAGTAAGTGACTTTTTTGGCTTTTATTTTGATCCAAAATAAGTATTTTTTTATATAATCGAGAAGGAATTAACTTTGTTTTTCCAAATTTTGCCCTTATTTACATATCTCAATGTGTCAAGTTAACAACATATAAATTTTAATTAAGGATAATTCAGTCAAAATACATTTTTGCTATAGGAATCAGTATTTTCTTTAGGAGCACAACAAAGGTTAAAAAGTCATTTATTATGGATCAGAGGGAGTATGTATAAAAGGTAATCAACTCTAAAGGACTCGTCGAGAGATTATGAGATTTCACTATTAACATTGTTTCGTCCTATATATTACATGCTCCTTATGAAATTCGGGTTCGATATTAATTTCAAATACAATTTCCTTGGCAGAAATCAAAGTAGTTGCAAATCTTTCATCTATTTATTTGTTAAATAAAGAAATCAACTTTTTCACTTCACATAACTTTTAAAAAAAAAATTATATATAGCCTATTAGGCGGGGAAAAAAATGGGGCCTCAATAAATATGAGGCCTAAAACAGTTGCTTTACCTACTTTATGGATGGGTCACCCCTGGTGATGCATTAGTTCATACACATTATATAGTGATTACACATTTATAACTTAATAAATAACTTTTTTTCTCTGTCTCTACTCCTTTTCAAATATACATATTATACGATGAATATACATTAATTATACAATGAACGACAATTAAGGAAGGCCCCATAAACCAACAGATCCTTCATTTCCACTTGGATTTTAGGGTATTTTGGATGAAAATTTTGACTGTAATTTTAATTTTGATAAAAAATATAAGAAACTAGAAGGGTTAAGTTGAAATTGAATCTCAAACAAAATAACTGCAATCAGGGGCAGATCTATTCAGTAGGTATGGAGTGGTACGCCACCCGTAAGTTTTGGTCGAAACTTTGTATATAGTATGTATATATGTATAAGAAAATGCATAAATTAAGCCTTTAGCTAGTTCTTTTGCTAAAGGGTTGGACTGAACTTTTCTTTGTAGGAAAGTGTTCCTAATTCTTCTGAAATAACATGGAAAAAATGTTGACAACAAAAATTCATACTTTCCATCTTAAAGATGATGTTGATTTGGAATTATTTAAAGCCAATTCAGGAAGATACTCATTTTTTTTCAAGAAAAAAAGAACTCGAACCAAAATACCAAAATACATTAGACCTGCAGAATGATATCCTATTAGGATTGTTTTAATTATAATATGTTTACGGTTGGCATCCGATTTCATTAAATCCTAGGTCCGCCTCTAATTGCAGTAGACATGACATTGCAAAGCTCTTCAAAACGTGATAGCGTTGGGGTATTTCCTATTAGGATGCTAAAGAAGAGAGAGAATGATTTTTTTTTTTTTTTCGGGTAACTGAAAACATAAGAGAAAGAATGAAAAGAGATCTTTTTAATTTGGGTAACTGAAATCCCTACAACTAATTTATTAGCTGGCTTAACCGGCTAAAAAGACAAAAACAGGTGTGAAAATTATTTAAAATGGGTTACAAAAATTAATAGATTTATTTTAAGTTTATAAGTAATATGGGTTGCTAATCCAGTTAATTATGCTTTAGTTTTACCATATCATTCACATTTAAAAGCTCACAAATTACTCTTTCAAAGCTTCTAATTGAAATTAATGAGAGAGAGGCCACGGGGAGAAGGATGGAGGTTGAATTTTTCTACAATTACAATGTAAATAGTTGTGCATTATTAATTAGTTATTTATCTGCCAACTACACAGTGTCCATGTTTGATGCGAACTGGTTAGGGGTGTGCATTCAAATCGGTTTATCGATAAATCGAATCGATTATTTGTTATCGATTTCGATTTCGAGTCCGAATTTTTTTTATCGAGTTATCGATTTAGATTTCGATTTTGTCCACTTTGCTTATCGATTTATCGATAAATCGATAAGATATATATATATAAATTTTTTTTTTGTCGTGGTTTCCTTTACCCTAACTTATTATTTCCATTTTCCTCTACCCTTATTATTTTCTAATTTTTCCTACCCTATTATTTTCTTTCCTCTTCAGGACTTCACGTCGCTTCTGCCTCAAGATTTTCCCTTACGGCCCTACCCTCCGGCCCCTTTAGAGCTAAACTACTGAAGCCTCAAATTTTCTTCACTCAAACTTCCTCCTTTCTCGGTTTCTCCCAACAATCTGGTAATTCTCTATCTCCAAATGGNTATCCACTATTTATACATGTTTTACACATAGTATACATATATTAAGTAAGGGTACTAAACATGACAACATCGCTTAGAGCTAGCAAATTTTCTTATTTGTGGAATCCCGTAAATTTTCTTATTGGTGTAATCGATAACCGAGTCGATAAAGCCCCAAAAATCGATAAACCGAAATCGAAAAAATCGAAACCTTATTGAAATGATAACGATAAGCATATGTACAAATCGATAATCGATAAGTAATTATCGATAAAGGTCAAAATCGAATCGATAAATCGAATGCACACCCCTAAAACTGGAGCACAGGAAGGAATTTTTTTTCCAATTATGCGATTGCGACGTGCAAAGGTAAAGAAATAAGAAAATAGGTGCTATCCTTCATATTGGTCAGAATTTGTATTGGATCTAATAGCCGTAGTGGGCGTGGTCGAGACCTAAACCGGCCATGGATTAATGACGAGGGGTCATCTTAAGGAGGGTTAATATCGAGGTCGAGTAGAGAACATAGGAAAATAACGGCAGTGTAAACTTAGAGAATATTCCTTCGGTTGTACTTCTTAGGATTTCTTAAGAATATCCCTATAAATAGGAAGAGATAAAGAACAAAAAGGGGATCTTCACTTTTCTAATAAGAGCACAATTATAAAGGTTGACTACAAAGAATATATACAAAGCTTGTCTTGTTCACTGATTCTATTGTTCTAGAGATACCTTTTCGTTCACAAGATCCAAGGGTCTCGTGTTCATCTCCATTCTATATTGTCCCACGTTGTTGTCATGAAGAAGAGTCATCCAAGTCACCTAATATTTGGGCGACGATTTCCTCCTTATTACACTTACTGCCATTATCTGCATTCATTCCACTCCTTTTGCATTGCATTCATTGACAATCATTGGCACGGTTAATCGACATTTAATATTTTCGAACGCGGTCTTATATTATCTACACATTAAATCTTTATATCTAGTGGTTATTATCATTAACTAGGATTCACCCCCAACTTTCTATTAATTTGTTTTAAGAAAAGGTTAACACTTTTTTAGTAAAATAATTTGGCACCATCTGTGGAAAATTTCTAGTTAAAATTTTAGTTTCTTCTAGATCTTAAAAAACACACACACACACGACAACAACCCTTTTCTCGTTCGCACAAACTAACAATGGCAGGAAAAGGTGAAGAAAGGCTAAAAGTCATAGCGGATGTCACTGCCAACCTCATGAATACCATAAACGAGGTTAATAGAGAAGACGAGGAGAATGTAACACCGAGCGTTACACCATGACGAAGTGACTCACCTCCCCCTCATGGGAATGTAACCTTTTTCACGTAAAAGGGGGGCTTCCACGTCCACAACTGAAGAAGCGCCACCAGCAGTGAAAAAACTATTGGAGGCGTGGTTGACGAGTATTCTAAGCAACATCATCAACAAACCCGTTCAAGGGGCGAGTCAGAGCATCGTACGAGCGGAGGCTAAAACAATCGTCAACAAGCAACCCGCTCCTCTCTCAACAGGTAACACTCACACTACTGTTGATGCATGCAATGACGCACTTGCAACCATTCTGAGGAAGATGGAAGAAATGAAAAATGAAAACAAAGCGCTCCGCGACCAGATGAGGGAGCATCAAGAAAGGGTCAATAAAATACCGAGCGCCCCGAAACTCCTGCCAAAACGCGACGTCGGCCGATTCGTCGAACAGTCGTACATCGATGGGGAAGCCCCACATGCCATACCCAAGACCTTCAAAATGCCACCATATTTGAGAATATATGACGGCACAACAGATTCCAGATATCATATCGTTCACTACGTCACAACCGTAAAAGGCAACAACCTCTTAAAGGAAAAAGTAATGTCAGTGTTGCTGAAGAAGTTCGGCGAAACCCTAGCAGGGAGAGCCTTAACATGGTACTCATAGTTACCAACACGGTCAATAACAAAGTTCGAGGAAATGACTGACAAGTTTGTCACCGCCCATGCTCGGCTAAGAAGGTAGAGGCCAGGGTGAATGATATATTCGCCGTCAGACAATCAACTGGGTTGGGACTTAGGGATTTCCTCGCCCGATTCAACAGAGTAAGAATGAGCTTGACAAACATATAAGAAGGGATGGAAGTAGCAATATTCCTAAATGGATTGAATAGGAATGGGTCGAGGGCGACCAGAAAATTACTGAGCAGATTCATGAAATATCCTCCCACCACTTGGGAAGAAATCCACAACGCCTATTGAGCCGAGGTGAGAGCAGACGAGGATGAACTCAACGGTCCAACTCAACGGCTAACATCAGTTCAAACACAGTCGAGGAAATATTGCCGCAACGACGGCCGAAAAGACCATTCAGGTCCACGAATCAATCGAGATTGGCACCAACCATATGTCAGGGCGGCCATCCCACCATCTCCTCGCCATACAGAAGGGCCGTCCAAGCCGCATACAGGGACTCAACGAAACGAAAGAGGTATGGATCCACTCTTATCAACTCACAAATTTTGGTTTTTCCCCTTCAGAAATAGTGTACGCACTAGAGAAGCTCGGCCCGAAGGTAAAGTGGCTGTAAAAGATGAAGTCCGACCCAAGTACCAGAAAGTCGAACGCCCTTTGTGAATTCCACTAGGTACGAGGTCACAAGACCGAAGACTGCATAGCCCTGCGACAAAAAGTGGTGAACATGCTCCACCAAGGACACCTAAAGGAGCTGATGAGCGACCGAGGAAGAGCCAACTTCAGCCACGGATGAGAACAACACCAAGGACCTCCAAAGACGCCCTCCCCCGCCCGCACCATCCAAATGGTCATCGACGGAGGCGACAAAGCAGCAATCAACCACGTTAAGTTCACCACCAAACATAAACTGAAGCGGTCGATCACCCATGAACGGTATGATGACCTCGAAGAAAGTATCATCTTCGATAAGTCAAATACCTACGATTTGACTTTTCCTCACTTCGATGCTCTTGTAATTACTTTACGTATTTCAAATACTGTAAAACGAATAATGGCGGATGATGGGAGCAGCACGTGTATTATCTACCCCCGAGTTCTCGCACAAATGAGACTCGAGGAGAAGATAGTACCACACTGTATAACACTGACAGGTTTTAACAATGCAGTTGAGCAAACCTCAGGAGAAATAGCGCTATCCGTCCTGGACGGGGGCGTCACCCTAGAGACAATATTCCATGTCATGATCCAGGACACAACCTACAACGCCATCATAGGACGACCCTGGATACACGCCATGAGATCCGTCCCGTCTAGCTTATATCAAATAATCAAGTTCCCTACTCCGTGGGGAATATTCAGCATCCGAGGCGAACAACGCACGACCCAAGAATGCTATCGTATCGCCCAAGACTGTACATGCACTCAACAGTTAAAGGGAACGGGCTCGGAAGCATAGCAATTACCAAAGTCGGGGCCCAAACCCGACGAACAGAAAGATGTCATCAAGGACCCCGACGTCATGGAGGCCACGAGGTCAACGGTGGAAGGCCTAGACCTCCTCCAAATAGACAACAACGACAACATAAAAAAGGCTTACATCGGCCATAAACTCTCAGAACCATGTAAATTTCATAAATTTTTAACTGACAATGCTGATCTATTCGCTTTCTCCCATGCAGATATGCCAGGTATCCCGAAAGACATCGCCACACACAAGTTGAACGTAGACCCATTCTACCCACCAGTACGAAAAATAAGAAGAAAATTCCGCGCCACAATCAACAAGGCCATCCGCAATGAGGTGGAAAAACTACTCGCCAACGGCTCTATCAAAGAGTCCAAATACTCCCAATGGGTCGCCAACGTGGTCATGATAAAGAAGAAAAACGGGAAGTGGCACATGTGCTTGGATTTCACAGACCTAAACAATGCATGCCCAAAGGACTCTTTTTCGTTACCGCACATCAATCAACTCATCGACGCAACGCAGGGCACGAGTTGCTAAGCTTCTTGGACGCCTACTTTGGATACAACCAAATCCTCATGGAGGAGGAGGACTAGGAAAAAACCACTTTCATAACTCATCAAAGGACATATTGCTATAGAGTCATTCCATTTAGGTTGAAGAACGCATGGGCGACATATCAAAGGCTGGTCACCAAGATGGTCAAGGACCAACTCGGCAAAACAATGGAAGTATACATAGACGATATGTTAGTAAAATCCAAAAGGAAAGAAGATCATATCGACCATCTGAAGGAGGCCTTCGACATACTAAGGTGTTACGACATGAAGCTAAACCCCGAAAAGTGTGGCTTGGGCGTAACCTCATGCAAGTTCCTCGGCTTTCTAGTGTCACAAAGGGGCATCAAAGTCAACCCCGATCAGAACAAAGCTATCGAAGGGATACCTGAAGTGCTGACCAGCAAGAAACAGGTACAAAAACTGACCGGCCGTATAACTGCCCTGTCAAAAATTCATCTCACGATCCTCTGATAGATTCCACAAATTTTTCAACGTGCTCAAGAAAGACAACGGGCTCAGAGGTCGCAGTAAGTGCAATGCTGGTCCGCGAAAACAAAGGTACACAGTCTCCAATTTATTATATTAGCAAAACCCTGGTCGATGCCAAAACAAGGTACCCCCACCTCAAAAAGTTTGCTCTGGCATTGGTCATAGCTTCACGAAAGCTTAGACCCTATTTTCAATGTCACCCAATATCGGTGGTCACGACCTTCCCCCTAAGAAGCATTCTGCATAAGCCCGAATTATCGGGGAGACTAGCCAAATGGGCCATAGAATTGAGCGATCACGATATAACATATCACCCGCGAACATCGATAAAGTCGCAAGTACTAGCCGACTTCGTCGCCAATTTTAGTGCCAAAATAATGCTTGAAGTCGAGCAGGAAACTTCTCATACCTCTCCCAACTTACCCGACCTATGAGTCCTATACACCGATGGCGCTTCTAACGCGTCAGGTTCCGGACTGGGACTCGTATCGAGGTACCAACATGTGAATTCATCTGCCAGTCCATAAGGTGTCCCTATATGACTAACAATGAGGCCGAGTACGAGGCCATAATTGCAGGACTAAAGCTAGCCCTCAAGTATGGAGCACGACGAGTTGTCCTTCAATGCGACTCACAACTCGTCATCAACTAAGTCACATAGACTTTCAAAATTAAGGAGCAGAGGCTACAAAATCACCAGGCAGAAATTCATAAATTACTTCCGAAATTCGACAAATGCCAATTCGATCAAATACTTTGAGCTCAAAACATCTAGCCAGACGGCCTCGCCAAATTAGCAGCAACAACCAAAAACATAAGTGGAAAAGAAAACGTGGTCACCCTCCTCCACTCGTCAACAGACCAACTTGAGGTACACTCTGTAAGCTTGACTTGGGACTGGAGCAACCGTATTATAACATATTTGCAGGAGGGAGTACTCCTATCAGACAAAAAAGAAGCCAAAAAGCTTCGAATGCAGGCGGCTAGATACAACATCATCAACAACGACCTATACAAAAGAACGTTTGGAGGTCCATTGGCGAAATACCTAGGACCTAACCAAACAAGAAGCGTCCTTGAGGAAGTACACGAAGGCCACTGCGGTGCCCATACCGGCAACCGAGCCCTCGTCAGATGCCTCATATGAGCAGGCTGTTATTGGCCCATCATGAAGAAAGAAGCCGCCAACTGCATCAAAAAATGCGAGCAACGCCAGAAATACGCTCCTATGATACACCAAGAGGGCGAGCACCTCCACTCAGTAACATCGCCATGGACATTCATCAATTGGGGAATGGACATCGTTAGACCATTTCCAGCAGGACGAGGTAATGTACGTTTCCTTTTGGTTTTAACTAACTAATTTTCCAAATGGGTAGAAGCAGGTGGGTTCTCCCAAATACGCGAACAGGAAGTTATCACATTCATATGGAGGAACATCATATGCCGCTTCGGCATCCCCAAAGAAATCAGCTGTGATAACAGACCACAGTTCACCGGGAAAAGGACCGCCAAATTTTTCGAAAAATGGCACATCAAACGAATACTATCCACGCCATTTCACCCTGCAGGAAACGACCAAGCCGAATCCTCCAACAAAACAATACTAAACATCATGAATAAGAAACTCGAAGACGCCAAGGGACTATGGTCAGAACTACTACCAGAAGTGCTATGGGCATACCGAACCACGCCAAAAACAAGCACAGAAGAAACGCCATACTCACATAAGAAGCAGAATGGTATTACAACAAAAAGGGCAAAGTCATACCACTCAAAGTCGGGGACTATGTACTCAAGGCCAAAACACAGGCGAGCAAAGACCCAAGAGAAGGCAATTAGGAACCAATTGGGACGGACCATACAAAATCACAGCAACAACAAACAAATGATCATTCTAGCTAGAAACAATGGAGGGAAAGCTACTACCAAACAATTGGAATGTCGCCCCACCTCAAGTACTTCAACTTCTGAAAACAGACGTCCTCCAAGTCGTACTCTTTTTCCCTCACCCAGGTTTTATCCCGATTGGGTTTTATCGGGGAGGTTTTTAATGAGGCGATGAAAGGGACGTCTCGAAGTTCAAGTAAGTGATTCATTGCTCCGCCTATTGACTACTACTCCAGGCCGAACGATGAAGGGACTAGATAGACTGGAACTTCTCAAATGTATAGAACAAACAGAAACATGTAATATTCTCCAATGAATGAATAAAAAAAGCAGCATGCAGCATTTTTGCACAACTCCACCGTTCGACCTCGCTCGAATTACTTTACATTCGACCCTGGTCGAATTACTTTACGTTCGACTTCGCTCGAATTACTTTACATTCGACCCCGGTCGAATTACTTTACATTCGACCTCGCTCGAATCAAGCAAATCTCGACCTCATTCGAACTCACATCCGACCTCAAGTCAGTCTTCGCTTGACCTCGCCAAAATCAACATCGCACAACAAAAAAAACAAAACGGGAATCCAAAAACACATAGCAAAAAGGTGATTGTTCCATTTCAATTGTTGGATTACAAAAGGATCGGGGACGCCCCCACAAAAATAGCAAAACAAACAAAAATTAAGTACAAAGCCTTCACGCTGCATCATCCCCATCATCATAATCTTCATCGTACCAAGGATCAGAGGCAAGCCCGTCCACAGCGTCGTCGTCATCGTCCCTGCAAGGTGTACTAGGCTCATAACCACAAGCTTCACGAGCTGCCCGTGCCTTGACGCGAACGCCTGCAAGCTCTTCTCCCGGCAGCCCTCAAGACTTGTACACATCAAGTTGGGCCTCAACGTGAACCCACATCTCGTATAACTCCCGCGGTACACTTGGATCGGCAGAAGCTTGAGAAGTAGACAGTTAGGCCAGCCGTTCCTTCTCAGCCTTCAAGATGACGACCTTCTCATTCAGCCCATATAACTCCCCTTCTAAGTTCCCAACCTGGTCTTCCAATCTCACCACCTTGAGCACCGACATCTCTGCCTCACTGGCTTGCTCGGACCTACAAACACTTAGGGCACCCACCAAAGTTGTTATCTCCGCCACTGCATCCATCCTGGTCCTATCAGCTAGATTCAGCTCTGTGACCCTAGTGCTCAATTCGGACCTCAAGTCGGCGGCCCTGGCCTCGCTTTGTTCGAGCTCGACCTTCAAGGATGCCACTTGTGCCTGGAGATCTGCATTTTCGTCCATTACCCCTTTACTCAGTTCAAGTTCATCTTCCTTAGACCTCAGCGTCTCCTCCAACACGTTGCATCGGCCGATGGCTCTCATGATCTTCTCGTCTTTCTCCTTCAGTTCTTCGTCCTTCCTCTCGATCTCATTGCGCAACACTTGGAATTGGCCATCCTCGCCAACACTCTTGACTTTCTTCCGATACTTGGTACGACGCTCTCTATACTTAGACTCCATCCCTCCTATAGTGAGTAACCCTCTCCTTCTCTCGTAGGTCGCACTCGATCTCCAAGATGAGAGTCTGACGTGCAAAAGAAGGCAAGTCAGCCAAAATAAAGCGAAACTCATTAAACATATAAAAGCTCAGGAGAAAAGAAGTAAAAACTCACCCACAAATCCTTGCCCGATATGCCTAAGGACAAGTCTGTATCATTCAGCGTCTGCAACGTCCTGTTTTCAGCCTTCACGCACAATGGAGCAAAGGACGACGCCGCCCGCTCTGAGTCTACCAGGAGGGTGTAATTCATGGGAATGACTATGTGTCGATTAGGACCTTCCATCGTTATCTCTACACGAGTATCCCTCTCCACGAAAGTCCGTACCTTATCAGGTTCGATGTCTGATCCAGAATCGACGTCCCCTGTAGGGACATCACTACCTCTCACGACCGCCATGAGGAGCCACCTTCAACAACCCGCATAAGCTCTTCGCCACTAGGAACCCCCTCAACCCTAGAGGGCCTCTTCTCCATAGCAACACTCGTCATAACAACAGTCTCTATGACTGGTGAAGACCCCGACCTCACCTCTAAATCCATGACTCTCTCCAGCTCCTCATCAAAAACGGCCTTCCCAATCTCCACTCTCCATTTTTTCCTCGGTGACGCTTCCTCGCCACGAGGTTACTCGTCGACAAGACGGAAGATCGGCTGAGAAGAGATCCCATCTGGAATGGTAACAACTCGACAGACAGAGTCTCTCACTTGCGTAGCTTGAGTCTGACCTCGTAATGACTCAACTAGAGCAAACTCTATCGCGGCCGAGGACACCGCCTCACGAAAGGCAAGCACTGGAGCCTTCGTCTTTTTGGAAACCCGCCAACCTAGCACCAAAGGAAGGTCATGTCAAAAGACGATAAGAGAATGATGGTAAGTTGAAAAGTAGAACACTCATGGGACGAAGTCTTGGGCCCAAAGCGCTTGTGGAAGGACGCCCAATCTCGGACCTACGGTATGAGGTAACACGCGAGTTACCCAATCTTCAATATCCAAAACAAGGGAAGGAGAACGCCTCACAACTGAAAACAAGGATACCATGAGTAGGTCGAAGAGCGAAAGGAAAAGAGGAAGTAAGGAGAAAATAGCAAACGGCACAACGAGATACTTACGATTGTAGTTCCACTGCTCAGGAAACCCGGTCGGGTCTGCCACTAGATGATTGGTTCTGACGAAGAAGTATTTGCGCCAGAATAACCGATTTGCTTTATCATCCATCCCGTCCACCAACCCCTTGGTTCCACGATGCCGTAAGTGTATCAGAGTGCCTCTATAAAAACTAGGCGAGAACAGGTGCAGCAGGTGGCGGATGTCGACTTTACAGCCGGCCGGCTCCACATACTTAGCCAGCATCAGGAAAACCTTATATAAATAAGGGGAGAGCTGTGCCAGGCAGACACCGTAAAAATGGTAGAACTCCTCCGTTAACCGGGGGAGAGGAAAAGAATAACCTATCAGAAATACACATAAAAGGCACAGAATCCTGGTCGATGAACCTGTACTATATCGCCTCCCGTTGGAACAATTTCAACATGGGAGGAATGCAATATTTAGAGCGTAGGCCAACTATTTCATCCGGCTTAGTCTCAGAAAGGTCAGGAGCAGAAGAGGGAGCAGGTTCTTTGGGGAAGTCGTTCCTGACCGAAGGGTTTTTAGGAACCACTTGCTATACACTGGGGAAGCTGTCTTCTTCCTCAACCATGGGTTCCTCACCGCCGAGAGGAATGGCCACCGATAAAGGAGTGGCATCGGAAACTCCGTCGTGATTATGAGGAGAAGTTGACATATCGACACGGTAAAGTGTGTACAACGGAGTAAGAGAAAGAGTATTAAATAGGAAAGAAACCGGATACTGAAAGTGAAGAAACTGCGAGAAATGGTGGTGAAGCTACGAGAAATGGAGAAGAAAATCAAAAAAGGATCATATGCTCACAAAGAGGGAAGTGGTGAAAGTTTCAAATGAGAAACCCATCCCCTCTATTTATAGGGTTGGGTGGCATCAGAATTGAGGCAAAAAGCCGTGAATGGCAGCAAAAACAAAGCGACAACAGAACAAACTTTACATCGGAAAGACGTGTAATAATGACTCGCGTGGCTATGACATCATCCTACATCACCTATACCAACCGCAGCCCTACTGACAACCGCCAATCCGACCTCAGCCGATTTGATCCAGCCATCATGACTAAATTTCTTTTGAAACGTCACGGGTAGAGTCCGCTCATCGAGCACGTTCAAGACCACGACCTCAACTAGCAGAGAGACTAACTGTATGAGCCAGAATTTGTATTGGATCTAATAGCTGTAATGGGCGTGGTTGAGACCTAAACCGACCATGGATTAATGACGAGGTGTCGTCTTAAGGAGGGTTAATGCCGAGGTTGAGTAGAGAACATGGGAAAATAACGGCAGTGTAGACTTAGGATAGAGCAGAAGGAATATTCTATTCCTTCGGTTGTACTTCTTAGGATTTCTTAAGAATATCCTCTATAAATAGGAAGAGATAAAGAACAAAAAGGGGATCTTCACTTTTCTGATAAGAGCACAATTGTAAAGGTTGACTACAAAGAATATATACAAAGCTTGTCTTGTCCACTGATTCTATTGTTCTAGAGATATCTTTTCGTTCACAAGATCTAAGGGTCTCGTGTTCATCTCCATTCTATATTGTCTTACGTTGTTGTCAGGAAGAAGAGTCATCCAAGTCACCTAATATTTGAGTGACGATTTCTTCCTTATTATACTTATTGCCATTATCTGCATTCATTCCACTCCCGTTTCATTCATTGACAATCATTAGGCAAGGCTAATCGACATTTAATATATTCGGACACGGTCTTATATTATCTACACATTAAATCTTCAGATCTAGTGGTTATTATCATTAACTAGGATTCACCCCCCAACTTTTTATTAATTCGTTTTGAGTAAAGGTTAACACTTTTTTGGTAAAACATCCTTTCTACTCCATTTTGTATGATATTTTTTTCTTTTTTAATTTACTCTTAAAAGAATGATACCGAAATGTTATACTAATTTGTTTGGGATACAAATTTCAAATATTTTCTTTCGGTTTTAAATTTTGTATCCAATAAAATGGTGTCATATAAAATGAAATGGGAGAATATATATATATATAT
>MDKJ01058476.1:0-29571 GCA_005239525.1 Nicotiana knightiana | reverse complement strand
ACTCATGCTGCACTTCTGTACTTAATTGTACATGTTCTGAGGCTGGTGTTTCTGGTTATCCGATCGGAGCTTGACTTATCTTCTAGACCGGACTCCACGGTGAGCTGCACCGCCTGACGTTCCTCAGCTGTGATATAGAGTTATCTTTTTGTTTATTTCTATCTATTCCTCTCAGACAGCAGTACAATTTTGTATCATCTTTTGTATATTCTACTAGTTCGCATGTTGACTTGTGACACTAGTTCCTAGCACGCATATAGTAGATTCTTATTTTGGGACTTTAGATATATTGGATCATGATCATTTTGGCTGTATGTATTTAAATTGGTAAATGTTTCCGCTTTTATTTAAATGAGATAAGTTTAAAACTTTGGGAAATATGTGGGATTGATATGTTAATAAGGAAAATCTCACTAGTAAACAACTATTGGCTTGCCTGACTCCGGTGTTGGACGCCATCACGACCCGTGTGGGATTTTTGGGTCGTGACAACATGGTATCATAGCACTAGGTTCACGTAAGTCTCACGAGTCACGGGAAAACCTAGTAGAGTCTTGCAGATCGGTACGAAGACATCTGTACTTATCTTCAGGAGGCTACATGGTGTTAGGAAACCTCTATTTGTTCTCATTCTATCGTGCAGTCGATGATTTACAAAATTCATACTTCCATTCTCTCACAGATGGTGAGGACGCGTGCATCTGATGTTCCAGAGCCGGGAGGGGCCGCTATCCCCGTTGTCCGAGGCCGCGGTAGAGGCTGGTGGAGGGCACCGGCCCGTGGTAGGGGACGAGGGCGTCTCGGAGCTATTCCGGTCCCGCCACCAGAGGACCCTATTATAGAGGAGCAGGATGAGGTGCCTCCAGCAGATCCTGCACCCGTAGACTTTATGACGGGGCCAGGCTTCCAAGCAGTTATGGGTCGTATGATGAGATTTATGGACACTATGTCCCAGACTGGTTTATTTCCAGCAGATCCTGCCACTTCTTAGGCGGGAGGGGGAGCCCAGACCACTACTGCCCAGGCCGAAGGACCTACATCAGCAGTACATCACACCCCGAGTACACTGCCCATGGGTGGTACCCAACCTGTAGTAGCAGCTCCGAAGCCCAGACCAACTGCGGATGGCAACTAGCAGAAGATGTTAGATAGATGGACTCGATTGTGACCTCCAATCTTCGGGGGTGAGTGAGGCGAGGATGCCCAGGACTTCATTGATAGGTGCAGGGATAGACTGCACAACATGGGTATCCTAGCGTCCCATGGAGTGGATTTCACTATATTCCAGTTAGAGGGCCGAGCTCGCAGGTGGTGGAAGTCTTGTATTCTCAGCAGGCCAGCCGATTCTCCTACTATCACATGGGAGCAGTTCACACAGATGTTCTTGGACATATATATTCCACTCTCTGAGAGGGAAGAGCTGCGGGATCAGTTTGAGCGGTTAGAGCAGGGGCAGATGTCCGTGACAGATTATGAGGCCAGATTTTCAGAGCTGTCACGCCATGCTCTTATGATATTACCCACCGATGCTGAGAGAGTTCGGAGGTTTGTAGTAAGGTTGCATCCAAGCATTAGATCCACCATGGCTCGAGAGGTGGAGATGGGTACTCCTTATTAGCTCGTAGTGGAGATTGCTCGCAGGGTCGAGGGTTATCGGATGAGGAGCAGGGAGCAGGGTCAGCAAGATAAGAGGGCTAGGTTCTTAAGAGATTTCAGGGATGCCCCAGCTAGGAGAAGAGGTCTCTTTGGGGGTGGTCAGTTTAGCAGGCATTCTTATTTAGCACCTCCGCCACCTCCCCGAGGTATCTCAGTTAGGCCCCAGTTCAGTGCCATGCCAGAGCATTCCTATCATCCTCCAGCTATTTAGAGTTCTCCTAGTGGTTACTCTAGTTGCCAGAGATCCTCCAGTTCCTATTTCAGTGCTATGCCTGAGGGCTCACATCGCCCTCCAGCCATTTAGGATTCTTCTTCTTAGGGACAGCAGGATATGTCACTTGTGAGATGTTACGAGTGCGGGGATCTGGGCCATGTGAAGAGGGCTTGTCCCTATTTTCGGGGCAAGGAAGTACAACAGGGTTATCAGCCTATGAGTTTAGCACCAGAAGTCCGTCCACCTAGAGGTGGAGGACAGGTCGGCAGGGGTCGTCCTAGGGGTGGAGGCCAGTCAAGGGGAGGTCAGGCATCTCCTGTTCACTCCGGTGGGGCTTAGTCTTCAGGTGCTCTAGCCAGGTTTTATGCTATTTCGGCCAGATCAGATGCATTGGCCTCAGACGCCGTGATCACAGGTATTGTCTCAGTATGTGGTAGAGAGGCTTCAGTATTATTTGATCCAAGATCCACTTATTCATATGTTTCAGCCCTATTTGCTCCTTTTCTGGATGTTTCTCGTGAGTCCTTGGGATCTCCTATATATGTGTCCACTCCTGTGGGCGATTCTGTGGTGGTGGATCGGGTGTATTGGTCTTGTGTGATGACCAGAGCTGACCTTTTATTGCTCGGCATGGTTGATTTTGAGGTTATTCTAGGCATGGATTGACTATATCCTTATCATGACATGCTTGATTTCCATGCCAAGACAGTTACTTTAGCTACGCCCGAGTCACCTAGGCTGGAGTGGAAGGGTTTTTCAGTTAGTGCAACCAGCCGGGTTATTTCATTCTTGAAGGCTCGAACATATGGTCGAGAAGGGTTGCCTAGCCTATTTTGCTTATGTGCGGGAAACCACCGCCGAGTCTCCGACGATTGATTTAGTGCCAATGGTTCGAGAGTTTGCGGATTTATTTCCTTCGGATCTTCCCGGCATGCCTCCAGACCGTGATATTGATTTCTGCATTGACTTAGCTCCAGACACCCAACCTATATCCATTCCTCCGTACCGTATGGATCCGAAAGAGTTGAAGGAACATCTTGAGGAGTTGTTAGCTAAGGGGTTCATCAGATTGATTTGTTGGACCTTAGTGAGTGTCATGTCGACCTCTCGTCACTACCTCGTCGAGGTTAGGCGGGATACTTTCGGGTACATATATATTTATGTACTCATGCTGCACTTCTGTACTTAATTGTACAGGTTCTGAGGCCGGTGTTTCTGGTTATCCGACCAGAGCTTGACTTATCATCTGGACCGGACTCCACGGTGAGCTGCACCCCCTGACGTTCCTCAGCTGTGCTATGGAGTTATCTTTTTGTTTATTTCTGTCTATTCCCCTCTGACAACAGTACAATTTTGTATCATCTTTTGTATATTCTACTAGTTCGCCTGTTGACTTGTGACACTAGTTCGTGACACGCACATAGTAGATTCTTATTTTGGGACTCTATATATATTGGATCACGATCATTTTGGCTGTATGTATTTAAATTGGTAAATGTTTCCGCTTTTATTTAAATGAGTTAAGTTTAAAACTTTGGGAAATATGTGGGATTGGTATGTTAATAAGGAAAATCTCACTAGTAAACAACTATTGGCTTGCCTGACTCTGGTGTTGGGCGCCATCACGACCTGTGTGGGATTTTTGGGTCGTGACAATATCTAAACTTCTTTTAAGGTAGAGCAGTTATGAGGATATTCAACAATTTTCACTTAAGGACAAGCAACAGGAAATAATCACAACTTCAGTTAAGACCAAAACAATTATAGGATGAGATGAAGATAATTACAATTTGAGATAAGCAGTTAAGATGACCTAGCATGACAGTAAAAGGAGTAAAATCTTCAGATAATTCAATTAGGAGTCAAATAGGCAAGAAGAGTAAATCCAAAAGTAAGAAATGCTACATTTAAGCAAGTAAAGATGAAACTAGATATTAGGAAATTCAATCATGTCAAGAACAGTTCATACTCAACGAATATAAGGACCTAAGATTCCTAAAGGCCAACTTTCCATACATAAGTCTGAGCACGCACTCGTCACTTCACGTACACGAACTACAAACAACATAGAAGACTCAATCCTAAGGGGTAATTCTCCTACACAAAGTTAGGCAATATACTTATCTCGAAGAGTGAAAAGACCTCTGGACGGCTCAAATCCAACTAGAACAACTTCAAAACACACATAAATCGTATAAGGGACTATTCCAAATAATAAAGTTTCGATCTTTACAAAAATATAAAAATTGACCCAAAAGTCGACCCCCAGGCCCGCACATCGGAACCCGTCAACTTTTACAAAATCCGAACACCCATTCCAATATGAGTTCAACCATACAAAAATTACCAAATTCCAATACCATTTCGTCCCTCAAATCATGAAATTTTGTTTTGAAAATTTTCTTCAAAACCCAACATTTTTCCTAACTAAAAACACAATTTAAATGATAAAAACAAAGACTAATTCATGGAATATATTTAATTCTAAGTGAAGAGCACTAACCCAATCGAATTGCTTGAAAAACCCACTAAACATCGCCAAGAACCGAGCTCTAGAAGTCAAAATGTGATAAAAATGGTGAAACCCTCGATTTTGGAATATAATCTGCCTGCTCAAGTATTTGTGAATCGCGATCGCGAGAGGAGAGATGAGATCGCGTAGAAGAAAAATAGCTGGTGTCCAAAATGTTCTACGCGATCGCGGAAGTACTTATGCGAGCAGTCTTACGCGATCGCGAGGAGAGTCTAGCAAACGCGATGAAGAGGCAACCAACAGCCCCAGCCCCTAACTTCTACAACGCGAACGTGAGGGAGGGGGGATGCGAACGCGAAGGGGAATGAAGCAGACCTTCGAGAAGGAAAACCAGAAGACAGAACAACAGTGAAAAATAGAAGGAAATTGACCCTAAGTCCATCCGAAACACACCCGAGACCCCGTCTAAATTCACAAACAAGTCATATAACCTAACACAGACTCGCTTGAGGTCTCACATCACATAAAACAACACTGAAACGATGAATCAAACTATAAATCGAACTTAGGAACTTTTAAATCTTCAAACTTCAAAACTCGTGTCGAAACCTATCAATTCAACCCGGAATGACGCCAAATTTTGCAGATAAGTCCCAATTCACATAATGAAGCTGCTCTAACTCTCGGAATCGCATTCCGACCCCGATATCCCAAAAAGTCAACTATGGTCAAACTACTCCATTTTCCAAACTTCAATTTTCGCCGAAATGCCTCAAATTACCCTACAAACCTCCAAATCCGGACATACGCCTAAGATCAAAATCACCATGTCAAGCTGTTAACATTATCCAAAACTCATTCCGGAACCGTTTAGACAAAAGTCAAACTTCCGGTCAAATCTTATCGCTTAAGCTTCCAAAACTAAAATCCTTCTTCCAATTCGACTCCGAATCATCTGGTAACTGAACCCAATCATGCACGCATGTTGATATACACAATGTGAAGCTGTTCAAGACCTTATGCCCCGAACGGAACTTAAATTCGTAAAACGATCAGTCGGGTCGTTACAAAGGCAAACGCTGCGGCAAATTTTCTAGCCGAAGCCGACATCAAACTGCAGGACATCTCCAACAGACAAACACTTCATCTCTGCTCATGGACTGATTGAACTACCTAGAGAAGCCAGGGGTTTCTCAAGAATGGATCAAATCTAAATGCTTAATTTCAGGATTAGAAAACAACAACAAAAGAAAAGGTGGAACTTCGTTTTAATGTTTTTGTTTACTCATAAGTCATAACAGGGAGGTGTCTTTCCAATATTTTGGAAGTTTAGTTGTGTACTCCTAATGTTTTATATACTAGGTTCAAATGTAACTAAAACTACAAAATCAAAGGCGACTTCACCACTTGTAATTTTTTGGTTGTAGGCTATAGCCTCTAGCATACTGTATAAAGTTAGGAGAAGCGTAAATTATTTGATGTAGATGGAGAGGTTAGGCACTAGATTTCTTCCTCTTCCATGTCTTCAATTTTTGATTGTTAAAATACAGGTAGGATCCCCCTAAATCCCCCATGATGGTGAAATTGCAATATTAAAGCTAAGAAAATGCATTCCTTTTCAAACATAGTGGTTACCAAATATTCCTATTAATTACCAGTTCCACCTTGGGAATGGAACTAATTAAGAAATTTTGCAGTGCATGCAATCACTCATATTGATGTATTCTCATTCATTAAACTCAATATACGACGTAGAAAATAAGGCAGAATACGAGGACCAAATAATTAGGCTTTGATAGCGTAATTATTGTCCTTAAAAACTTTAAGTCTTCCACTTTAATTATTGCAGGAATTATGACAGAATTCCTCAAAGATTCTATAAAGCCTATGAAACTTCACTACTAGCAACTAACTCGAATTTCTAGTAGAACAAACTTTGTTAATTGTAGATAACAGCAAGAGAAGAAGATAAAATTTTGTGCTTTCTGTCTTGTTATTTGTTCTGGAGAGACAAGAGGCATTTATAAACCTCTTTAAAACGAATAATTATCTTTTTCAATTTAAATAAAACTGTTAAAAACATTTTAATAATTAAAAAAATATTTTTAATTAAACAGTAAAATAATAGGCAATTGAGAATATTAATTTTGGACCACTTAATTTGCCCAAAGCCCAAGTGCCCCAAGTGCTCAAGTGTCGAACTTTAACTATTAATGTTGTAACCATATTCTAGTTTCCCGAAACACTTATTGATCCCTTCTCTATTTTTCCAATGAGGGACAAGTTTTCTCCTCTTAAAGTTGACACATCAATACTAACTACTCTAACAACAATAATAACAACTAATATACCTAGTAAAATTTCATAAGTGAGGTCTGGAAGGGTAGTATGTACACAAACCTTACCCCTATATTATGAAGATAGAATGACTATTTTCGATAGACCCTCGGCTCAAGGAAAGCGTAATTCTAGCAGTCATAAAAAGATATGATAATGGAGAAACGATGAAAAATGAAACGATAACAACATCAAGAAAAATAAGATAATCGAAGTAAAAATAAAAGAATAAGAAAATACGGGAGTAATCATAATACAGTTAGCATGGAGAGGAAAAAAAGCGCGACTATCTACTAATCAACCACCTTATTCCTCAACCTCCAGAACCTCATACTTTATTTGCCTACATACCTCTCATTGGTCCGTGATGGATATGAAATTATATGATAAAAAATAAGTTTTTAAAATAAAATATGAATAATGATATCCTATCCTTTCATATTTTCTAACAAATCTCGTAGGAAGAAGAAATTATGAAAAAGAAGGAACGAGGCTAAAGACAAGAGAATGAAGAAAAACCACAATTTCACATATCATCTTCATATTCGCAAATGTGAAATATACATATGGACTTATGGAAAGAGATAATTAGCGATAAAAAGGAGCATAGTTGCATATGTGGGATCTATATATGCAAGGTCACATTCGCATACATGGAACCTACATTTGCAAGTCTAATCCATGAAGTCAAGAATGGAAGCAAAATAATCATAGATGCATGTGTGAAATCCATATTTCCAAAGGTCACATTCGCATACATGGAACCTACATTTGCAAGACTAACTCATGAAGTCAAGAGTGAAGCACAAGTGTCATAGTTGCATATATGGAATCTACGTACACAAAGGCCACTTCGCATACATGGATTTCATATTCGCAAAAGTGAAAAATGAAAAATGCTACTCATCTTTTACTATAAATAGCAAGCTCTCTTTGTATAAAAATATCTAATCTTTAATTTATAAGACGAAATAATCTTGGTCTTCTTTCTTTGTAGTAAAAATATTTCCTTAGTCTTTAAATATTTCTAGTATTCTAAATATCTTTTTAAGCTTTTCTTACTCCATAATGGAGTATTCTCTTTTCGTTGGGATAGTTGATGAAGCTTGATATATTTTTTATAATACTATCTCAGTTTTTATATATTCTTGGCTTGAAAATTTTTATGTACATTACATATTGTGCTGAAATGATGGGTTTTAATTACTCTATTATCACATCTATATATTTTATCTCTAAGTTATTCATATATTAATTTTGTAATTCTCGCGGAGCAAAATTAATATATAATAACTGATGAATAAAATAGTAGAGTGAAAGTAATTTTTCAATAAACTATTATTTCAAGTCAGTAATTTTGTTTGCCTCATTTTTAATTCTCACGAAGGAATTGTTGTAGGCAAGATTATTGATCCCCAGTAAAAATATTTTCACGAAGTTTTTACTTTCTTTTAGGACAATTCAAGCAAATATTTCAGTTTAAACGTCACTAGTCTTAAGTTGATTAATTAACATAATTCTCACGGAGTGTTATTAGTTGATTATTTTTTAGTGAGCACAATATAGTTGTATTAGAAATAAGCAATTATTCTTTAAGGAAATAAATGTATAAATTAAGATTTTATTATAGTAATATTATCATGTGAATTCAATGATTCCCAACTCTTTTTTAAAATTATAAATCTTCCAAAAGTTATTTATTTTGTTTAAGTAATTAACAAGTTTTAAGTCTCACTCACCTTTCATCAATTTGATTCTCTCAAATAGTAGTTAAAATATTACAAGTCTGTAGCATAGATTATCTAGTCTCTGTGGGATGATATCTTAAACTATATTAGAATTTGACAGAGTACGAGCAGGAAACTCCAATACACATTGGCCTTGTCAGTCCCACCATTGCCAAACTCTTACACCTGCTCATCGGGGCATATATGCATCTACTCTTCACATGCCCGAACTACCTCAAATTTGCTTTTCGTATTTTGTCCATCAGAGAAGACATTCCTATCTTGTGCCGAATATCCTCATTCCTAATCATATTTCTCCTAGTATGTCCATACATCCATCTCATCATTCTCATTTTCGCTACTTTCATCTTCTGGACATAAGAGTTCTTGATGGGGCAGTACTCCGACCCATACAACATAGTCGGTCGGTCGAACCACCACTCTGTAAAACTTAAGTCTTGGTGGCACATTCTTATCACACAATACAACGGATGCGAGTCTCCATTTCATTCATCCCGCTCCAATATGATGTGTGATATCATCGTCAATATCCCTAGTACCTTGGATTATAGACCCAAAATACTTGAAATAAACTCAATATATAACGTTATATCAATTAAGTGTTTAATTTTCATATTCCTTCATTAATGATATATAATAATGTTTACAGGCATCATCTGCATCCCTTTTGAAATCTTAAATACTAAGGACCCGTTTGGCCATGAATTGTCCCAAAAATATATTTGGGATTTATTTGGTAAACACATGTTTGGCCATAGATTTTGCTCACATTTTGGCAAAATTTCAAGTCCCAAATCCCAAATCCCAAAATCATCAAAATTGCTGATTTTGGACCAAAACATGACCGTTACGTTTTTTAAAATTTTTAAATATTACCCCAAACTCTTATAGTTTGTAAAAGAGCTCACATTTATTACAACCAACTAAACCATATCTGCTCACTTGCCTCTCATTAAACTCACGCGTTTTTTTTGCCCTCTATAAACAGAAGAGATGACTTCCTATGTGTAATCTAAGTAATCACTTCCTATGTGTTATCATCTTTCTTACTGATTACCTTGTCTTTCGTATATCTTTTCAGTTGAAAAATTATCTTTTTAATCTGGGAAATGCATACCCGTCATGAAGAGATTGTTCGTATAATGTGGGAAAATTATATTATAGAATAGCTAGTTACGATCATTTTTTTTGGGGACTGATGGATCTTGTAATATTATTGCAACTTGACGAATTGTAGCAGCTAGAATTGTGTTTGTTATTACCAGTTAATATTAAAATATCAGGTTATGATTTTAGGATAGTTTATTACATAGTTCATTATAAAAATGATAATTTTGTACCAAACTTATTTATGTTCAGGACTATGGTTTGTGTTAATGATAATGAATGGTATTGATGAAGGTTCTGTATATACAAGATAGCAAGTTTGTTTGTTTGATACTATTGGATATTTGTGATAGTTTTTAGAACTTGTGCGTATAAGTCATGTTTCATGTTTTTTCAAATAAAAACTGAAATATGTTTTTAAAAATCATGTCCAAACACATTTTTATCTTCACACCAAACTTCACCCAAATCAGATTTTTCAAAACATATTTGGGAATCTATGGCCAAACGCTAGCTAAGCCTCTCATAAGAGTAGGGTGTATAAACCGAACCGGAAAACCGCATCAAACCGAAAAATCAAACCAAAACGATTAAAAACCCGACTAGGTTTGGTGTGATTTGGTTTGGTATTGAGTAAAAAAATCCGAACCAAACCGACATATAAATATATAATTTATATATATATTTTTAAGATTTTATATAGAATTTTCTTTAAAAATGTCTAGAAATATTTGGGATTCTCTTACGTGATATAATATTTAATAGAATATGAAGTGCTCCATATTTATTAACCTTAAATAACGGCTTGCATGATCACTTTTTTATCAAGTGTTACAGAAATGCGTCAATCTCTTTATTATTCAATATTCATATGTCAAGATCTATTAAATTTTTATATCTTTTTCGCATTTGAAGTGATTATTATTATTAGGTATCATATTGATTTTTATGTTTAATTACTAAATTGGATTAACTTTAAAAGTGTAAATCAACAAAAAAATTATTGTCAGGCGACTAAAAAGATAACTATCATGTGTTACTAAGTAAATTCTCGCATAAGAATATTTTAATAGATAATATGTTTGTCAATTTTTTAATTTTTTACTAAACGTATATTTACTTATAAAAAATTTAACAAAGTAAGATTGAAATAATATTTAAGTAACAAAAACCCGACAAAATCGAACCAATCCAAACCGATATAATTGATTTAATTTGATTTTTGATAAAAATCGAACCAACCCGGTGCATATACACCCCTCCATAAGAGCTTAATCCTTGGGTCAGCCAAGTTTCACGTTGAGATCGCAAAGACTAACATTTAAGATTTATCCAAATGTTCCCAGGATAAGACATTCAAGTTAATATATATTTTTGGAATTATCTAGTTATTTTAGCTCCAGCTACAATATGTTAAAGTACAAATTCAAATCTAAGGTTGTCCCACGTTGTTCTCTCCTGCCTAGGTCGATCACACTACAACAACGATCCAGTAAAATTTCACAAGTGGAGTCTGGGAGGATAGAATGTACGCAAACCTTACCCATACCCCGGAGGGGATAGAGAGGCTATTTCCGGAAGACCCTTGACTCAGAGAGTATAGATATGTGACAACTAAATCCAAAAAATAATATCAGCAACATGAGACACAGCAAATAAATGAAAAAGCAGTAACAAAAATATTATGCAAAAGTGTGAACCATGTAACGATCCGACCGGTCATTTTGTATATCAGGACCCCGTTCCCCTAAATGAGACTTCCTGTAGTGGATTATTATGACTTATGACTTGCGGGGACGGGTGGTTCGGGATTCGGAAGCGTTTAGAGTGGTATAGGAACAATTGTTCCTTAAGGTTGGCCTTTAAGGCCAAAGTTTGACTTCGGTCAACATTTTGAGTAAACGACCTCGAAATCGAGTTTCAACGGTTCCGGTAGCTTCGTATGATGATTTCGGACTTGGCCATATGTTCGTAATGGGTTTTGGATGACCCGGGGGCATTTCGATGCCCAATATCGAAATTAGAGTTTTCTTAAGTTTGAAATTTGGTTTGGAACGTGTTTTTGTGTTATTGAGGTCCGAATGGAATTTGGAGACTGGGAATAGTTCTGTTATGTCATTTATGACTTGTTTGCAAAATTTGAGGTCATTCCGAGAAGTATAGGTCGGTTCGACGCATTGAAAGAGAATTCTAGAACTTTAAGTTCAAAGTTTGATTCAATTTGGTTTTGGGTCGAATTCTTAGTTTCGTTGTTGTTTTTCACGTTCCGGAAATTCGAGCGAGTCCATATCATGAATACAGACCTGCCAGTGCCTTTGGATGGGGTCCCGAGGGGCTCGGGTGAGTTTCGGATCCTTCGGAGTTAAATTCAAAACACCAAATTTTCACTGACTGGTTTCCTTCAGTACGATCGCAGGTGCAATAATGCGATCGCATAGAAGGAGTTGGCAGTGTGTGGAATAATGCCCTGTGCGATCACATGGGCTTGTCTGCATTTTCACAGGGGTGATTTGTGGCCTGGCCCAGTTTTGTTCTCTGCGTTCGCACCCCCTCCCCCGCAATCGCACAGGCCTGGCCCAATTACTCTCCGCGATCGCAAGTCTCCTTGTGCGATCGCACAGTAGACTTTTCAGGGGTCCTGGCCGTTGACCTGTGCGATTGAATTGCCCAATTGCGATCGCACATAAGGGGAAGCTGAGCAGTGTTAGTTTTAAACGGGACTTAGTCCCATTTTAGCCATTTTTCTTCACTTGTGGCGATTTTGGGAGCTTTCAAAGAAGAGATTTCACATAGCAACTGAGAGGTAAGTGATTCCTATTATAATTTAAGTTGAATACTTGAATGTTTACGTAGATTAACACATTAATTAGTGGAAATCATGAGTTAGAGTAAAAACCTAGGTTTTATGAAAAATGGAAGAATTACCAAGAAATTTTCCATGGAATCATACAAAAACTATATAGTAATGATCCTTAGGTTATGGGTAAGTGTTTCCTTTGAATATTTCCGGAATTCGAGCACGTGGGCCCGGGGGTGTATTTTGAGATATTGCAAAGTAGGCGAAATTGGTTAACTGAATAGGAAAATTCCATACTTTTGAGCATAAATTGATGTATTTATGTAACATTTGGCTAGTTTCGAGTCCTTGGGTGACGAGTTTGTAGTTTCGGGCGCGTTCTTGACCCGGAGAGTAGGTTCGACACAAGGTGAGTCTCATTTCTAACCTTGTAAGAGGGAATTGTCCCCATAGGTGATTATAAGTAATTGCATGTCCTTATTTGCGGGGGCTATACGCATGCATGAAGTGACGAGAGTCCGTGCGTAGCTACTACTATGTTATGTTGGGTAGTTCTAGGACTCACAAGCATGCTTATATGTGCCTTACATGTGTTTCTAAATGCTTTTTGAGTTGCTTATTATCCTTGAATTGGCATGAGAATATTAGGAAGTTATGTTCCATATTATATTGCTTAAGTTCTTGATTTAAAGTATAATCTCTGTTAACTCCCTAAATATTGATAATTTTATGTATGTATGCGGCACCCTCGTCACATGTATGATTCGTGAGCGGAATAGCCCTACTATTATGCAAACCGCGTCGCATGTTCGATTCGTGAGCGGGATAATAGATGCATCTATGGTTTGAGCTGTTCGATCCTCGGCAGTGCACGTTTATTTTTGTGACGCTTAGGCCGTACGCTTTCGGCATTCTATGTGCTATATAACTTACTGGGAGTTTTGTTGTAATTGTATAAACTGTCTCATGTGAAAAGGGAATTTAGTACATTATATGCTAGTGAAACTGACATGAAAAGGTAATTACAATTATACTTGATATTTTATGTCTTTGTGATTAGTACGACTGTTATACCTGCCTAGCCCTTATTAAATTATGTTATTTAAACTTTAACCCTAGTAAGTATCACGTTTACCTCTTGTCACTACTTCTTCGAGATTAGACGGGATACTCACTGGGTACATATTTGTTTATGTACTCATGCTGCGCTACTGTACTTAATTGTACAGGCTCTGAGGCAGGTACATCTGGGTATTCATCCGGCGCTCGTCCCTGATGTATAGTGGGCGTGGACTTCTCGGTGAGCTGCTTTCCTTGACACTTATCTCTAGCAGCACCTTGGAGTTCCTCTTTTCTTTTATTTTTTTTGTATTATTTCTTCAAACAGTAGGGAAAACTTGTACTTTCTTTTGGATATTAATTTCTATTAGATGCCCGTAGACCTGTGACGCCAGTTCCTGGCATGCCCACGTAGTGGATATTCTATTCTTTTAGGTTGTAATGATAGTGGTGATTACTATATTTATTGATCACTTTTGGTTGTCTAAGTCACTAATTTACTTCGAATTTATGCATTTGAAAGAAAAATCTCTTAAGTATGGTGAATTGTTTTATAAATCAAAAAGGGATCACTAGTAAATTAAGGTTGGCTTGCCTGACATCGAAGTTGGGCGCCATCGCGACCTAAATTGGGATTTGGGTCGTGACAACATGGTATCAGAGCTCTAGGTTCACGTAGGTCTCACAAGTCACGGGCAAACCTAATAGAGTCTTGCGGATCGATACAGAGACGTCTGTATTTATTTTTGGGAGGCTATAAGGTGTTAGGAAACCTCTCTTTATTCATGTTCTATCGTGCAGTTGATGGTTTTATTAAATCTTATTCTTCTATTCTCTCACAGATGGTGAGGACTCGCGCGGCTGACGTTCCAAACCTGGGATATTCCGCTACCCCCACCGCCCGAGGCCGTGGAAGAGGCCGGGGAGGGCACCGGCCCGAGGTAGGGGACGAGGGCGTCCCAGAGCTGTTCCAGTAGCACACCCAGCAGATCCGGCAGAGTATCCTATCATAGAGGAGCAGGGCGAGGTGCCCCCAGCAGATGCTGTCCCAGTAGACTTTATGACAGCGCCAGGCTTCCAGGAGGTCATGGGCCATATGATGCGGTTCATGGACACTATGACTCAGGCTGGTTTATTTCCAGCGGATCCTGCCACATCTCAGGTGGGAGGGGGAGCCCAGACCCCTACTGCCCAGGCCACAGGACATGCAGCAGCAGTATATCAGACTCTGGGTACACTGCCCGTGGGTGGAGCCCAGCCGGTAGCAGCAACACCTGAGCTCAGACCAGCTGCGGACGGTGATCCGCATAAGTTACTGGATAGATGGAACCACTTGCACCCTCCTATCTTTGGAGGTGATAAGGGAGAGGATGCCCAGGACTTCATTGATAGGTGCAAGGACAGACTGCACAACATGAGGATACTGGAGTCGCATGGAGTGGACTTCACTACTTTTCAGCTTGAGGGCAGGGCCAGCAGATGGTGGCAGTCCTATGTCCTTGGTAGACCGGCAGGTTCCCCTTCCATCACTTGGGAGCAGTTTACTCAGCTGTTCCAGGAAAGATATATCCCACCCTCCGAGAGGGAAGAGCTGCGGTATCAGTTTGAGCAGCTGGAGCAGGGACAAATGTCAGTGACAGACTACGAGGCCAGGTTTTCCGAGTTGTCTCGTCATGCCCTTATGATACTTCCTACTGATGCTGAGAGAGTGCGGAGATTTGTAGCTGGGCTGCACTCAGGTATTAGGGCCAACATGGCCCGAGAGGTGGAGATGGGGACTCCCTATCAGCTTGTGGTCGAGATAGCTCGCCGGATTGAGGGTTATCGATCGAGGGGCAGAGAGCAGAGTCAGAAGGATAAGAGAGCTAGATTTTCTGGGGATTTCCGAGGTGCCCCAGCCAGGGGTAGAGGTCAGTTAGGTATAGGCCAGCCTAGTAGGCCTCCATATTCAGCTCCTCCACCACCTCCCCATGGTGCTCCAGTGAGGCCCTATTTCAGCGCCATGCCAGAGGGTTCTCACTGTCCCCCAGTAATCTAGGGTTCTTCTTCAAGGCAACAGGCCATGCCACCGGCGACATGTTATGAGTGTGGGGTTCCAGGCCATATGAGGATGACTTGTCCCAGGCTTCGGGGCAAGGCCGTTCAACAGAGCTATCAGCCTACATTTTCAGCACCGGCGGTTCGTCCACCCAGAGGTGGAGGGCAGACTGGTAGAGGTCATCCCAGAGGTGGAGGCCAGGTAGGGGGAGCTCTGCCAGCTCCTATTCATTCCAGCGGAGGTCAGTCATCTGGTGATCCAACTAGATTCTATGTTATTCTGGCCCGATCAGATGCAGTGACCTCAGATGCCGTGATCACAGGTCCTATTTCAGTAGGTGGTAGAGATGAATCAATGTTATTTGATCCAGGATGCACCTATTCATATGTGTCAGCTTTATTTTCTTGTTTCCTGGATGTTCCTCACGAGTCCTTGGGTACTCCTATTTATGTGTCCACTCCCGTGGGCGATTCTGTGGTTGTAAACCACATTTATCAGTCCTGTGTGATTTCATTTTGCGGGTTCGAGACCAGAGTGGATCTTCTATTGCTCGACATGGTTGATTTTGAGGTTATTTTAGGCATGGATTGGTTATCTCCTTATCATGCCGTGCTAGATTGCCATGCCAAGACAGTTACTTTAGCCATGCTCGAGTCACCAAGGCTGGAGTGGAGAGGTTCCTCAATTAGTGCAGCCAGCCGGGTTGTTTCATTCCTGAAGGCTCGACATATGGTCGAGAAGGGTTGTCTGGCCTATCTTGCTTATGTGCGGGACACCACCGCCGAGTCTCCGATGATTGATTCAGTGCCAGTGGTTTGAGAGTTTGCTGATGTATTTCCTTCAGACCTCCAGGCATGCCTCCGGATTGTGATATTGATTTCTGCATTGATTTAGCTCCAGGAACCCAGCCTATATCTATTCCTCCGTACCGTATGGCTCCGAAGGATTTGAAGGAGAAGCTTGAGAAGTTATTGGCTAAGGGGTTCATCAGACCCGAGTGTATCGGCGTGGGGTGCTCCGGTTCTATTTGTGAAGAAGAAGGATGGGTCCATGCGGATGTGTATTGATTACCGCCAATTGAACAAGGTCACCATTAAGAACAAGTATCCTTTGCCGCGCATCGATGATTTGTTTGACTAGTTGCAAGGTTCTCGGGTGTTTTCTAAGATTGATTTGAGATCGGGATATCATCAGTTGAGGATTCGGGCCTCGGATGTTCCAAAGACTGCTTTTCGTACGAGATATGGCCATTATGAGTTCCTGGTGATGTCCTTTGGTTTGACTAATGCCCCAACAACATTTATGGACTTGATGAACAGGGTGTTCAGGCCATACATTGATTTTTTGTCATCGTCTTCATTGATGACATTCTGATTTACTCCCGTAGCCCGGGAGAGCACGAGCAGCATTTGAGAGTTGTGCTCAAGACCTTGCGAGAATGGAAGTTATATGCTAAGCTCTCCAAGTATGAGTTTTGGTTGGATTCTGTGGCATTCTTGGGACATGTGGTATCCTGAGAGGGTATCAAGGGTGAACCTAAGAAGATTGCGGCAGTTCAGAGTTGGCCACGTCCTATTTCAGCTACAGAGATCAGGAGCTTCTTGGGTCTAGCAGGCTACTACTGGTGATTTGTGGAGGGATTTTCATCCATTACAACCCCACTGACTAGATTGACTCAGAATAATGCCCCGTTCCGATGGTCTGACGAGTGTGAGACGAGCTTTCAGAAGCTCAAGACAGTATTGACCTCAACACCAGTCCTGGTATTGCCTTCCGATTCTAGAATGTATACAATATATTACGCTTCTTGCGTTGGCTTGGGGTGTGTGTTGATGTAGGAAGGGAGAGTTATTGCTTATTCTTCGCGCCAGCTGAAGGTTCATGAGAAGAATTATCCTTTGCACGATTTGGAGTTGGCGGCAATTGTTCATGCTCTTAAGAATTGGAGGCACTATTTGTATGGGGTGTCCTGTGAGGTTTATACGGATCACCACAGCTTACAGCACTTGTTCGAACAGAGGGATCTTAATTTGAGGCAGTGTAGGTGGCTTGAGTTTCTGAAGGATTATGACATCACCATTCTTTATCATCCGGGCAAGGCGAATGTGGTAGCAGATGCTTTGAGCAGGAAGGTGGAGAGTATGGGGAGCTTGACTTATATTTCAACAGAGGAGATACCTCTAGCCTTGTACATTTAGTCCTTGGCTAATCGCCTGGTGTGATTAGATTTCAGAGCCTCGTCGAGTTCTACCACATGTGGTTGCTCAGTCTTCGTTATTGGGTGAAATTAAGGCTCGGCAGTTTGATGATCCGTACTTGGCAGAGCTTCGGGTGACAGTGGTTCAGGGTGGTGACAAGGAGGTTAATATTGGAGAAGATGGTGTTCTGAGACTTCAGGGTCGTTTATGTTCCTAATGTTGACGGCCTGAGGGAGAGGATTCTAGAGGAGGCACACAGTTTTCAGTATTCTGTTCATCCTGGTGCTACAAAGATGTAGCATGACTTGAAGCAACATTTCTGGTGGAGGCGGATGAAGAAGGACATTATGGAGTATGTGGCTAGGTGTCTTAATTTCCAGCAGGTTAAGTGTGAGCACCAGAGACCAGGAGGCCTACTTCAGCAGATGCCCATTCCTGAGTGGAAGTGGGAGCGCATCACTATGGACTTCGTAGTTGGGTTGCCTCGGACTTTGCGGAAGGTTGACGCGGTTTGGGTCATCGTGGATAGGTTGGCCAAGTCGGGGCATTTCATTCCAATGGCTACTACATATACTTCTGAGAGGTTGGACCAGATCTACATTCGGGAGATAGTCCGGTTGCACGGTGTGCCGGTGTCTATTATATCAGATCGAGGTCCTCAGTTCACCTCGAACTTCTGGAGAGCGTTTCATAATGAGATGGGTACCTAGATAGATCTCAGCACAACATTTCACCCTTAGACTGATGGTCAGTCGGAGCGTACAGTTTAGATATTGGAGGACATGCTCAGGGCATGTGTGGTTGACTTTGGAGGTCAGTGGGACCAGTTCTTGCCTTTGATCGAGTTTTCTTGCAATAATACTTATCAGTCCAACATTGAGATGGCACAATTTGAGGATTTGTATGGTCGGCGATGTCGTTCTCCTATCGGGTGGTTTGAGCTGGCGAGGCTAAGTTATATGGAACCGACCTGGTGAGAGATGCTTTGGAGAAAGTGAAGTTGATTCAGGAGAGGCTCCGCACGGCACAGTCTAGACAAAAGAGTTACGCGGATCAGAAGGCGCGTGATGTATCATTTATGGAGGGAGATAAGGTTCTGTCAAAAGTCTCGCCGATGAAGGGTATTATGAGGTTCGAGAAGAAGGGCAAGCTGAGCCCGAGGTTTATAAGTCCTTTCGAAGTATTGAGGCGAGTTGGAGGGGTTGCTTATGAGCTTGCTTTACCTTCCAGTTTAATAGGAGTTCATCCAATCTTTTATGTATCCATGCTCCGGAGGTACCACGCCGACTTCTCTCATGTGGTTTATTTCAGCACTATTCAGTTGGATGAGAAGTTGGGCTACGAGGAGAAGCCAGTTGCTATTATTGATAGGCAGGATCGCCAGTTGAGATCCAAGAGAGTTTCTGCCATAAAGGTCCGGTGGAGGGGCCAACTAGTCGAGGAGGCGACCTGGGAGTCCGAGGAGGACATGAGGAGCAGATATCCACACCTATTCGGCACTTCAGGTATGATTCTAGACCCGTTCGAGGATGAACTTTTGTTTAAGAGGTGGAGAATTAACGACCCAACCAGTCGTTTTGCGTATCAGTGATGTGCCGGAGAATTTTGGCACATTTAATACCAAATTTCTTAGATTATAGCTTGTTTCAAGAGAATTACCTTTTATACTTATAGAATTTTGATGTTATGCAGTGCATAAGGCTTAAACACTCGAGAACATGGAAAAGAGATCAAAGGAGATAAAAAGTGAGGAAATTAACACTATGCGATCGCATATTTGACAAGAGGACGTCGCAGAACTAACACGCGAATCGCATAATGCACCAAGCGCAGACCCCAACAGAAAGATAGGCCAAATTCAAGAGCAAGAATACGGTCGATTGTGCATTTGCATAACTCACATACGAGCCGCAGAGTTAACCGCAGAAGCCCTGGTACCTGATGCTGCCTCAAGTATGTGATGCAAATCTGCGGTCGCATATCAACAATGCAAACCGCAGATCAACAATGCGATGCTACCTGGAAACTAGGGTTAGAGACGCGAACGCATAGTTGACCTGAGGGGTATTTTTGTCCATTTTTAGCCCACTATAAATAGATTTATTAGGGTTTTGTGGGTCATTCTTGTCTAGTCTTGGAGGGACATTACCATATTAAATATTCTCCTCCTTTTTGGAAGCATTAGAGGAAGAAATCCTTGGTTTTGTAAGCATTCATGACACTTATTATTCTTAGCTTTTTGTCATTTATTATGTGTAGCTAGCCTTAAATACTAAGGTTGTGGACCCTAAATGGGTGTTATGTATTTGGGTATTTGCCATTGAATATATGCATAATGGGTTGTTGATATTTATTTACTCTTCATTTCATATTTATTGTTAGTGGTTGCAAATATTAACTTATGCCATAAATTCTTTCTTAGCTTGGAAAAGTGGGTTAGACTTGGTAAGAGTAAATATCAATGACTCAAGGCTTTAAACCTTGTTTAATAGAATCACTTAGGAATAAGTTGGTTTTATTTGGCAATACGTGATTTGGTTTTATTTCAACTCTTTTATATTTGGGAAAATTATAAAGAGGAGATTCTACCCTATTATTGGAAAATATTGGGTAGACATTTAGAAATCAGTGCATATCAAGAACTTCCCATTAGAAATATATCATACTAATACCCATTTGCATTACACTTCATAAAAGGGGACACAACCTTGGTCTACTTAATCATATTAATTACAAATTTAATTAATTCTCATTGACACTACATTAACTAGATTATTACACAACAAATCCCCATATTCCCGTTCACTAATGGAAATGAATTATTATTTGAGTTGACAATCACACTATCTAAGTATTATTTTCACACCTATTCCCTGTGGGATTCGACCCCAACCTTGTTGGGTTATTATATTTGACTTCGACCGCTTTACAGTATTTTAAAGTGTAATTTGAGCGTATCAATCAGGACCCCATTCCCCTAAATGAGACTTCCCGTAGCGGCTTATTATAACTTATGACTTGCGGGGACAGGTGGTTCGGGATTCGAAAGCGTTTAGAGTGGTATAGGAACACTTGGTTCCTTAAGGTTGGCCTTTAAGTCCAAAGTTTGACTTCGGTCAATATTTTGAGTAAATAACCTCAGAATCGAGTTTCGACGGTTCCAGTAGCTTCGTATGATGATTTCGGACTTGGGCGTATGTTCGGAATGGGTTTTGGATGACCCGGGGGTGTTTCGGCGCCCAATATCGAAAATAGAGTTTCCTTAAGTTTAAAATTTGGTTTGGAACGTGTTTTTGTGTTATCGACGTCCGAATGGAATTTCAAGACCAGGAATAGTTTCTTTATGTCATTTATGACTTGATTGCAAAATTTGGGGTCATTCCGAGTAGTATAGGTCGGTTCGGCGCATTGAAAGCGAATTCTAGAACTTTAAGTTCAATGTTTGATTCAATGTGGTTTTGGGGTCGAATTCTTAGTTTCGTTGTTGTTTTTCACGTTCTGGAAATTTGAGCGAGTCCGTATCATGAATACAGACCTGCCAGTGCCTTTGGATGGGGTCCCGAGGGGCTCGGGTGACTTTCGGACCCCTCGGAGTTAAATTCAAAAAATTAGATTTTCACTGACTAGTTTCCTTCAATGCGATCGCAGGTGCAATAATGCAATCGCATAGAAGGAGTTGGCAGGGTGTGGGAAAATTCCCTATGCGATCACATGGGCTTGTCTACGTTCGCACAGGGGTGATTTGTGGCCTGGCCCAGTTTTGTTCTCTGCGTTCGCACCCCCTCCCCCGCAATCCCACATGCCTGGCCCAATTACTCTCCGCGATCGCAAGTCTCCTTGTGCGATCACATAGTAGAATTTTCAGGGGTCCTGGCTGTTGACTTGTGTTATTGTATTGCCCCAGCTGCGATCACACACAAGGGGCAGCTGGGTAGTGTTAGTTTTAAACGAGACTTAGTCCCATTTTAGCCATTTTTCTTCACTTGTGGCGATTTTGGGAGCTTTCAAAGAAGAGATTTCACCTAGCAACTGTGAGGTAAGTGATTTCTATTATAATTTAAGTTGAATACTTGAATTTTACGAAAATTTCCGAAATCCGAGCACGTGGGCCTGGGGGTGTATTTTGAGATATTGCAAAGTAGGCTAAATTGGTTAACTGAATAGGAAAATTCCATACTTATGAGCATAACTTGATGTATTTATGTAACATTTGGCTAGTTTCGAGTCCTTGGGTGACGATTTTGGAGTTTCGGGCGCATTCTTGACCCGGAGAGTAGGTTCGACACAAGGTGAGTCTCCTTTCTAACCTTGTAAGAGGGAATTGTCCCCATAGGTGATTATAAGTAATTGCATGTCCTTATTTGCGGGGGCTACGCACGCACGCACAAAATGAGTATAGTCCATGCGTAGCTACTACTATGTTATGTTGGGTAGTTTAAGGACTCACAATCATGCTTATGTGTGCCTTACATGTGTTCCTAAATGCATTTTGATTTGCTTATTATCCTTGCATTGGCATGAGAATATTAGGAAGTTATGTTCCATATTATATTGCTTAAGTTCTTGCTTTAAAGTATAATCTCTGTTAACTCCCTAAATATTGATAATTTTATGTATGTATGCGGTACCCCGTCACATGTATGATTCGTGAGCGGAATAGCCCTATTATTATGTCAACCGCGTCGCATGTTCGATTCGCGAGTGGGGTAATAGATGCATCTATGGTTCAAGCGGTTCAACCCTCGGCAATGTATATTTATTTTTCCGACGCTTCGGCCGTACACTTTCGGCATTCTATGTGCTATATAACTTACTGGGAGTTTTGTTGTAATTGTATAAACTGTCTCATGTGAAAAGGGAATTTAATACATTATATGCTAGTGAAACTGACATGCAAAGGTAATTACAATTATACTTGATATTTTATGTCTTTGTGATTACTACGACTGTTATACCTTCCTAGCCCTTATTAAATTATGTTATTTAAACATTTACCCTAGTAAGTATCACGTTTACCTCTCGTCACTACTTCTTAGAGATTAGGTAGGATACTCATTAGGTACATATTTGTTTATGTACTCATGCTACACTTCTGTACTTAATTGTATAGGCTCTGAGGCAGGTGCATCTGGGTATTGATCCGACGCTCGTCCCCGACGTATAGTGGGCGTGGACTTCTCGGTGAGCTGCTTTCCTTGACGCTTATCTCTGGCAGCACCTTGGAGTTCCTCTTTTCTTTTATTTTGTCTGTATTATTTCTTTAGACAGTAGCGCAAACTTGTACTTTCTTTTGGATATTAGTTTCTATTAGATGCCCGTAGACCTGTGACGCCAGTTCCTAGCATGCCCACGTAATGGATATTCTACTCTTTTGGGTTGTAATGATGGTGGTGATTACTATATTTATTGCTCACTTTTGGTTGTCTAAGTCACTAATTTACTTCGAATTTATGCATTTGAAAGAAAAATCTCTTAAGTATGGTGAGTTGTTTTATAAATCAAAAAGGGATCACTAGTAAATTAAGGCTGGCTTGCTTGACATCGAAGTTGGGCGCCATCGCAACCTAAATTGGGATTTAGGTCGTGAAAAACCACAACATAAATGGCTAGCAGGGCTAGACAAAACACTATCATACTCGTCGTTACAAAGAGGGAAATCGGGACAAAGGGGAAAACTGCTCGACTACCCCTTAACCTGCAACCCTAATGCTCGACCTCCACACCTTCCTATCAAGAGCCATGTCCTTGGAAAATCTGGAGCCGCGCCATGCCCTGTTTGATCACCTCGGCCCAATACTTCTTAGGCCGCCCTCTACCTCTTCTCGTACCTGCCAAAGCCAATCGCTCACACCTCCTAACCGAGGTATCTAGGCTTCTCCTCTACACGTGTCCGAACCATCTAAGCCGCGCTTCCCGCATCTTGTCGTCCACTGGAGCCACGCCCACCCTCTCCCGAATATCCTTATTCCTAATCTTATCCAGCCTAGTGTGCCGACACATCCATCTCAACATCCTTATTTCTGCTACTTTCATCTTCTGGATATGTGAATTCTTGATTGGCAAACACTCAACCCCATATACAACATGGCCGATCTAACCACCACTTTATAGAACTTACCTTTGAGTTTCGGTGGCACATTCTTGTCACACAGGATTCCAGACGCTATCCTCCATTTCATCCATCCCACCCCAATACGGTGCATAACATCCCCTTCGATCTCCCCATCACCCTGGATAATTGACCCTAAGTACTTAAAAATTTCTCTTTTGAGGATGACCTGTGAGTCAAGACTGACTTCCACATCCGCCTCCCTCGTCATGTCGCTGAACTTACATTCCACATATTCCGTCATAGTCTTACTCAACTTGAAACCTTTAGACTCCAGGGCCTACCTCCATACCTCCAGTCTCCCATTAACGCCGCATCGCCTCTCATCAATCATAACTATATCATTAGCGAACAACATACACCATGACACCTCTCCTTGGATATGGTGTGTCAGTGCGTCCAGCATCAGGGCAAATAAGAACGGGCTGAGCGCGGATCCTTGGTGTAACCCCATAACCACCAGAAAAGGCTCTGAGTCACCTCCTATAGTCCTAACCCGAGTCATAGCTCCATCATACATATCCTTTATTTCCCTAATATAAGCCACTGGTACACCTTTCACCTCCAGACATCTCCAAATTAAAAGACGTCCCTGGGGACCTTTTCATACGCCTTTTCTAGGTCAATAAACACCATATGCTCCCTTCCACCACCCTCCTTATCCTCCCTTCCACCACCCTCTCCTAAACTTTCATGGTATGACTTAGTAACTTGATACCCCTATTGTAGTTACAATTCTAGATATCACCTTTGTTCTTGTACACCAGAACCATTGTACTCCATCGCCACTCATCAGACATCCTCTTTGTCCTGAAGATAATATTAAATAACCCAGTCAGCCACTCCAAGCCTACTCTACCCGCATATCTCCAAAACTCTACTGGAATCTCATCTGGTCCGGTCACTTTGCCCCGACTCATCTTACCCATCGCACCCACGACCTCCATAACCTTAATGCGCCTACAATACCTAAAGTCGCGGTGGCTCTCGGAGTGCCCCAATTGCCCTAACACGATGTTTCCATCCCCTTCCTCATTCAAAAGTTTATGAAAGTACGACTGACATCTTTGCCTAATCTGGGTCTCTTCCATCTGTCACACTTCCTTTTTCACCCGTAAGGGTAATAAGGGAGTTTTTCCACTTCAAGTGACATTATTCGATTTGGGATTATTTATTTAATTTTAGAGTCGCCACTCGAAATTATTTATTTACGGTGTTCCGAGTCACCATTTATTTTTAAATCCCAAACCGAGGAAGATTGACTCTGTTTTTAAAGTCTACGAAACAGAAATCCGGGTAAGAAATTCTGTTAACCCGGGAGAAGGTGTTAGGCATTTCTGGGTTCGGTGGTTCTAGCACGGCCACTTAATTATTAAACTTAGCCTAAATTGTTTAATTACTCATTTTTAGGACCTATGTATATTTTTACTTTTACCGCTTTTATATTCACTTGTATTTGCTTTTTAAAGAAGAAATTCCTCTCAAACTTTCCCCAAAATAAACCATGAGTAATTATTTTTTGCCTCCTGCTCCCCTTAATTGGTTACAATACCTTTTCAAATGGGTAATGGGATCACCATGCCCGTCATACTTGTCAAACTTGGGGGTCTTGAAACCGGGTCGTAAATGGACATGGGGGAACATGCATAGATCATTAAAGGACAACCTCTTGTGGCCTCCCAAACCCTGTATGTTTCTCAAGGTTTGTTCCAAGATCTTCATTTTTCTAGTCATTTCCTCTTGTTCCATATTCTTGTCAGGCTCTTCGATCTCAACTGGGAACATGTTCTGAGGAGTATGCTTGTATGAATCTGGAACCTTGAAAGTCAGTTCTGGGGAGTAATGTTGGACATCATGAGTATTCAGTTGTGGATCATTGTTGGACTTTTGAGCAAGAGTTGGTTGAGGAACAGTGAAAGTAGGGACAATGGGTACAGTATGCAGGTCATTTATGAGGGGTAAGATTGGAGGACGTGGAACGAAGGTACTGGGGATAGTGGGAAGGTTAATGCTCGGACTGAATCCAGGTTCGTACAATAGGTTACTTGTTAGGGAGATGGGCACTTGATTTGCAACTGACACATTATGAAGAATATCCGAAGACCCTACGGGTAGTGGGGGCGGTGCTTGTCCATTCACCCAATCTTGGTACATATCTGCTAATTGTTGTTTCAGCACTCTTACTTCTTCAACCAGTTCTGTACCTTGTTCGGCCAATTGTTCATGGACATCATCATTATCCGACTCATTCTCACTGTTGTTTGCCATTCTACTTTTTCTTTTTGATCACGTGTTGTAAGGGTGAGTCGCCAGTTTAAACCACAAACCAACCACCTCAGTTTAACTTTATCTTATAGATGACAAACAATAAAAGTGTTAGAGTTAGGCATTTTCAAATATTAATCACACATTTTATGTCGTGTACCTAATGCCATTTTTATTTCTAAAACGATCTTGGAAAGCTTAATGCTTCATCCCGGCTTATTGATTTATTTCCCCTTGAATTTAACGCTCTTTTTCTTTCTTTCTTTCTTTTTTTTTTTAAAAAAAAATTTCTCTTTTTTTTTTTGCTTATATTTTTCCCAGATAAATTATGACTATGATCACATCCGATGGGGATTGCCTACGTATCATGACGCCGCATGAATCAGACCATTATGTAGTTCAGGAAGATCGGGAATAAATTAAATAAACTAATTTTTTTTTATTTTGATTTTCTTTTCGAATGAAAGATTTCTAAAATGAAAGAAAATATTTTCTGTTTTAATTTTTTTTATTTGGGATTTTCTAAAAAAAGACTTTTAAAGAAGGAATTAAATTTTTTTTTGGATTTTTGAAAATTGGGGGCCAGAACCGATGAGGTGTGTCTACGTATCTCGCATCCGGTGAGAATCATACCCGCGCAGTTCTTTTAGTTTTGACATAATTGGAAAAACATGATATTGACTCATTTTCATTTTTTGAAATACATTTTCTTTTTATTTTTTCCTTCTTTTTTTTCAAAAATTTTGGCAGAGGTTAGAGGTATTTTTAAATACCAGGGTTTTCAGAACCGGATAAATTTTCTATCCTATCTCACTCTTGTTTTTTTTTGTTTTTCTTATTTTCATAACCGATCAACAAACAAGCTGAAACAAATAAATGCACATGTAGCAGGTAAGATACATCAGGATGGTCTTTTATTTCGGGTACATCTGTCGTAGACGGACCCAACCCCTGTGTTGAGTCCCCAAAGTCAAATGCACATGATGCAAATCCTACTAGAGATCCGGCATGAGGCTATGTTATTCTAGGTTTAAATCCTAGGGGAGTGTTTTAGACCTGGCTTACCCAAGCGGACAACTCGAGCCGAGGTGGGGGCAACGTACCGGGAGCACGAGAGTCTACCCGGCCTAGTTACTGAGCCACAACCTCGTTCTAATTGGTGTGACTCTTAACAGAAAAGTGAGCCACGCGCACGTGTGCACCATAAATTCAGAAGACTTAGAAGGCAGGCGTAAGAAGACAGTTTAATACAGTTCAAATAATATCAAAGCGGTAAATAAGCGGCAATTAGCACATTAGGCCCAAAAAGTATAATAACATCAAATTAATAAAGTCAAGTATAAATCACATTACAAGCTCGAATTCTTGAACCCTGAACCAGAGATTCTGGGTTCTTGTCCCCAGAAGAGTCGCCAGAGCTGTCACACCTCCTTTTTCACCCATAAGGGTAATAAGGGAGTTTTTTCACTTCAAGTGACATTATTCGATTTGGGATTATTTATTTAATTTTAGAGTCGCCACTCGAATTTATTTATTTATGGTGTTCCGAGTCACCATTTATTTTTAAATCCCAAACCGAGGAAGAGTGACTCTGCTTTAAAAGTCTACGAAACAGAAATTCGGGTAAGAAATTCTGTTAACCCGGGAGAAGGTGTTAGGCATTCCCGGGTTCCGTGGTTCTAGCACGGCCACTTAATGATTAAACTTGGCCTAAATTGTTTAATTACTCATTTTTAGGACCTATGTATATTTTTACTTTTACCACTTTTATATTCACTTGTATTTGCTTTTAAAGAATTATTTTAAGATGGGTTACGTATGTGTATACCCTTACACCCGCTTGCATTGATGCGTCAAAAATCATGTCACGCGGACGTGTACACAATTTACAATACTTAATTACTTAAGAAAAATTTCCAAAGCCGTGCGAACATGTACCTTGATTTTATTCTAAAAAAAAAATAGGCACTTAAATCATGTAACACGTACGTGTACACAATCTGTCACGCTTAATTATTTTAAAAAACATTCAAAGCTGCACGAATGCGTACCTTGATTTTATTTTGAAAAATCGTAATTATGTCACGCGAACGTGTAGAAAATTACGATGATAAATTGATTTGTGCCTAAAACAAGCTACAATATTCATAAGTTATTTTTTTAAAAAGGTTTGAGATTATTGTACAATTCAAAAGTCACAGAATAAATTTGCACAGAAGGGTACATGATTATGATATTATTGGGTTTGACAGGATTGGCCCAAACTAATTCTAATTAATCCTTTATGTTTTAAAGCCATGACTTTCTAATTTTAAAATCAGTACTGCATGACCATCAATTTCAACCTACGGCTCATTAATATCTAAAGCAAGAACTCATTTCTATATTATGAAACAAATCAGCCCAGCTCTATTAGTGATGACTTATTTTCAATTCATGTTTAACTAACCTCATAACTTACTGACCAAATATTTACATAACGGAATAAATTAGATGCTGAAATATTGTATAAAACAGAACAATAGATTGGAGCATAAACCAAACGAAATTAGGCCAACTTTCGAGATCCTTAAGCCAAATTAACTGATTCATTGACTTACATTAGATCATTATTTTAACATGCTGCTATAAGAATAACCAACATAAGCACATCAAAAAATAAAATCAAGACTCATGGCATGACCGCTGAAAAATGAACTTATAAGAAAAATCAAAACAATTAATTCAAATATTTATGACATAATCTATATAAAGAAAATGACTACAATCAAATTTGGAAGGAGACGGTACCTAAATGGGGATAAAAATTGAAATGGCACAGCAGTGAACATTAAATAAACCAAGTATTCCAAATAAAGTTGAGTAAAAAAAAACAGACCTTTAGAAGCTGAATTTTTTTTATATATGAGGATTTATGCGATGCGATGTACAAAGAAATCCGGCAACTCGAACTTGACCGGAAACAACTCGAAATTGACCGGAAACACTCGTCGAAAAAATTTGACTCGACCCTAATAAAAAATATTGTTGTTTTGCGAAGAAAGGGGTTATTTTCGAGCTATTTTCAGCTGAAGTTCAACGGAGTTCGAACAATAATTTTGTGGTTGTTTCACGTTGCAACACAACTGGTTCTGGCGTGGGTTTTAGGATTGTTTTTCAGTAGTGTTTTGGTTGTTTTTCAGCGGTGTTTTGGCTATATTTTAGCTGGAATTTTGGCCAGTTTTAACGGTTGCTTGGGGCTGGTTTCAATGGCTAAAACAGTGCTATTTGGGGTTGGTTTCAATGGCTGAAAAAGTGAAGGTTTGGATGGTGGTTGCCGGAAATTTTGGGTTTGGGATCTTCCGCTATTGAAGATGAAGGAGGCGTTCCTTATTTATTTATTTTTGGGTGTGTTCCTTTTCCTCCTCTTTCCCTCGTTCTTTTCTTTTTTAAAATAGCAGTCAGATTTTTTCCTCCTCTTTTTAAACTCAAAACTGCTGATATATATAAAAGACCATTCCCCCTAAAAGGTCTATTAGCATTAGAATATAATGGAGTAAGTAATGGGGTAATGGGAGGGGGGGGGGGGGG
>ML415556.1:0-63245 GCA_005239525.1 Nicotiana knightiana | reverse complement strand
CCGAAGCCGAGCCGAGCGAGCGACGACGACGGCGCGAGGATACATCCTCTTCAACTCCTTTTAAGAGCTCTAAGAAGTGATCCTATATTTATACACACAAGTGTAGTTGTCTTTCACCAATGTGGTACAAAGTTCATGACAAAAGCTCACTTGATTCAAATTTTCATTTCCCTCCATTTTATTTCCCACCATTTCCCAATTCACACTCCTAGACTTTTAAGCCCAATGCTTAAAGTCTTTAAGCCCAATGCTTAAAGTCCAACAATAATGAATTGTTTTGATGATTTGCTTGCATTCTACAATTAAAATGCACCTTGGTCTCGAACTATACTGCCGGTCGATTGAATTGTGGTTTGCTTGCCGAACAATCCGAATCCGAAGATTACAAATTATAAAGTAGAGTTTTTGTTATGACATTAGTTTTTAGAATTATTTTGTTTTTATGGTTGTTGTTGTTATAGTATCATTATTACTTTATGATAATGATTATTGCAATACACCTTCATCATTAAAAAATAGGTACATACGGATGTCACATGCATATTACCTATATTTGTCACCTGATGGTATTGGGAGGTTTTGCTTGACAATGGAGTAGTTTGGTCTAAGTTAGTTGCCCTTTTGCCGAGTTTGGAACTTGTTTCGAACAAACATTTAAAATTTGATATTTTTTCGAAAAAGAACTTTCATTTAAAAATTATTACTTATTTTCCTTAGAGATTTAATATTGCCAATGTAAAATTGTTTTAATCTCTTCTAATTGATTACCTCGATGACTCGCTCTGCCCACACAACTGGTAATGCTAATGTGTTTTACAATTTAATTCAGAAATTTCAAACAAGAATGTTACTGATAATAGAAAGTACGTAATCTGTCTTTATTTACTATTATCTTAGAATGTTACTATTTGATGGGTTTAAAGTATCTCGGACTTATGTTTTGATGATCTAACAAACTTATTGTCAAGAACCAGATAAAGGACCTGATGCACACTTGGTATGTATGACTTCAGACAGAAAATAACCAACTCAGGGACCTGATCCCTTGGGGTTAACAGTATGAAGTCAACTTTACAGTTGTAAAGTGATTGCCTGCAATTGTGCACGTTACAGTGCAGAAACAGTGCAACAGTCACTTCCCATTGAGAAGGGCCGTGCATCAACCAAATGCTAACATTATCCAAGTGATGTCATTCAAAGGATATTAACAAGGAGTATTACAACAAAACATGACTTTGAACACTTGTGAGATAATTCAAGCACTCAACATCTGATTATCTAGCATTGAAGTCACAAGTGCATCAAGAACAAGAGCAGCATTACTACAGACCAATTTCATAACAAGTTTTTTGTATGTCCTTAGTTGAGTTGCATCTTTGTATTTGTTCTTATTGTAATTCCTACTTTGCTTATCTAGAAGCTTTACTTAGGAACTTCTAAAAATTATAAACCAGTAGAGTTTATATCGTGACTAAAATTAGTAATATACAATTAAATTCAAGTAAAGATTCATCTTTGAATAATCTCCAAGCCTTAATGGTATTGCTATTGCACTTGCTTTCCTAGATGCTATTCTTTTTGTCGAATCAACCAATAGTCATGTACATCTACGCAGTTTTTTTGCTTGCTTTGTTGTACCACTCATTGTTAATTTTGTTCTTTGGCACAACCGTAACAACAAACCTTGCCCATGTATTAAAACGAATAGATACCTAATTGGAGACGAAAACAATTTTGGAGTGCTCATGGTGTGTTAAATAAAACATCGAGGGCAGTTGCTATGCCAAATGCATTGACCTATCTAAGGATAAGGAACCTGATATTTGGAAAGTCATCAAGTATGACATATGAGGAATTACATTTTTGTCTAGCATCGACAAATAAGTCTCTATATGACCAACCACATTGACAATTCACAATAAGTCTTACTTTATTTTTGAGAACTATGTACCATATAACATGACACACACGTGCAACGTACCTGTCTAAAAATTAATATATATATAACGTTTTGCTAATTTACTAGCATTGTTACATATTTGCTTTCTCGTAAATACCCCTAATATCATATCAGCAACATATGAACAATTGGGGGTTTTCCATCATTCCAAAATTTCACTAGTCCATTTCTCTTCTTTCTCCTTTCCATCCAGCACCAGAATTTCTTCAGAAAGAGAATATCAAATCTTGGCTTTCCTTATAATGCAATCTCGACTTTTAACTCCTTTACAGGAAACTCCATTAACGTTAATCCAAAAACTAAAGTGTATCCTTTTTGACTCCTCCTCCCTCAGAAGAAGCTCCAAACATTAAACTCAAACAACACCCTCTATTAAGTATGTAAACCAGCAATCAAAAGCTTAAACAAAACTAACCAATTTCATTATTATAATCGAAAATATAAACCCACCAATCGAAGATTAAACTAACCCTAACCAATTTCATTTTTCAATGTGGTTTCTTTACCAAAGATATTCCTCCATAAAGAGATTAAGGAATTGCAGGGAATGAAATAGAAATTTATCTCTAATTTGTTGTCTTATCTCGATTTTAGCGCTAAGTCTTGCATTTTTATTAAATTTATTTGTCATTTTGGGTTCAAATCGATTCATTTGTCTATAAACCACATATAAATTCAACTGTATCGTTTTACGGATAAACTATTTGGTGCCTACCGTGGGGCTTAGACAATTGCGTAATTGAGTTGATCCTTCTATCTTTGTTCAAATTCTTTGTCTCTTATCAAAATATCATAAAAAGTGGCAGATAACGATGTCAAGTCGCACACAACGTTGAAGCCCAAGGAATCAGCCTCAACACAAAGATTCGATCAGTGATACCCTCAATGAGGGGGGTGAGGCCACGCCGGTCCATGGCGGGCAATATCCACAACATGTTCGGGACGCATCTCCTGATGATGCTGAAGACGAGCATGTCGCGGAAATAGTAAGAATCTTGAGGGAACAACAAAAAGCTATTATGGGCCATCTCTCGCGGTAAGATCATGTCATGATAGAGTCAAGGCAGACGTTATCGGGTGCTTCCAACAACACAAATGGACGAGGTCTAGTTCCTCCTGGCGTTCTCGCAAACCAAACAACACAGAGAGTTGATAACAATACCCCGATGGGCGAGGTCGACTTCGACAGGGCGGGGGGAAACGACAACAGACTTGGTAACAACAATGAGAATGAACCCTTTAAAACCGAACTTATGCGGTTTATGATGGAAATAAACGCCCGAATAGACCAAATCTCAGGTGCACCGCCAGTATTGAAAGGACCAGATCAAAGAAATACACCTAGTTGCTGCAAGAGCAGCACCAGAGTTGATCCCAAAGCGATTCAAGAAGCCAGATGTGCCAAAATATGATGGGACTTCGGATTCTCAGGAGCACATCACCACTTATACAAAAGCGGTGAAGGGACACGACTTAGCTCCACACGAAATTGAGTTAGTCTTGTTGAAAAAGTTCGGGGAGACCCTCACAAAAAAGGACCTGACGTGGTATTCACTCATACCCGAGCACTCAGTGCGAGATGCTCGCAGATTATTTTATCAAGGCCCATGTCGGGGCCAGGAAGGTATAGACCCGAAAGGCTGACATATTCAGGATTATCTAAGGAGAGTCTGAATTACTGTGGGAATTCGTGACCAGATTTCAGAAGGAAAGGATAATGCTACCGGCCATGCCGGATGAATGGACAACTGAGGCATTTACTAGGCTGAATCTGAAGAGTTCCGACGCTTCCCGGAAACTAAAAGAGGTCTGCTCGAGTTCCAAGCAGCAACGTGGGCAGACATACACAACTGGTACTAGCCGAAGATAATAATAGAAGATGACTAGCTCGGTTATTCGGCATCAACCAAGGGTCAGGACCAAGAAAAGAATAAGGAAAAGTTGAAAGATGATTTCGATGTAGATCAACGGTCTTCTAGAGGTCGGTGCCCTATGAAATGGCCAAATGACGCGGCAAAGATTTTCGGTCGGCGGTTAGATTCGCAACCGATAAGAGAGCTGATCACGACCGGAATAACAGATCATACAGGACTAGAGGTATCGGGCTCCCGAGACTCCACCTATCCCAGGCTGTCCGAGTACAATTTCAATGTCAATGTAGTGGAACTGGTATCGGCAATGAGAAACATTAAGGAAGCATGGTTCCCGAAGTCGATGAGATCCGACCCCTGTTAGAGGGATCCTAATTTATAATGTGAGTACCATGGGACCAACGACCATCAGACTGGGGGTTGCCGGCATCTGCGTGAGGAGGTGGCGACATTGCTGAAAAACGGCCATCTCAGAGAATTTTTAAGTGATAGGATTAAGAACAATTACGGTTGCAATCGGAATAACACGGAACTTTCGAAAGCAGGAGAGGATCCCCCCCTCTCGTCTAACGATCGACATGATTTTTTAGGGGGGGGGGGGGGGGGGGAGACGAGATCAGTGATGTCACTTTGTGGCAGCAAAAAAGACTAAGGTATCGGTGACCCATAATAAGATACTCGGGGAAGTCGGCGAGGACAACATCACCTTCATGGAGGAAGATGCAGATTGACTCTTACTACCGCATAACGAGTTTGGTAGATCCAGCGAGTTCAGCCAACATTATCCAATGGAGAGTGCTAGAACAAGCCAAGCTAATCGGAAGCACTATCCCGGCCATAAATCTCCTCGTCGGATTCAATTTGGCAAACGTAACAACCCGAGGAGAAATCCTGCTGCCCACGAATGCTGAAGGGGGTAATGAAGATGACACTTTTTGAAGTAGTAGGCGGTGATATAGGTTACAATATTATTCTTGGAAGATCATGGCTGCACGAGATGAAGGTTGTTCCATAAACATACCATCAATTTCTGAAATTCCCAACACTGTAGGGAATTAAACAGAAAATAGGAGATCAACTGGTAGCAAGGGAAATGAGCGCGATCTGAGTTTCCAGTATCAAAGGGAAGGAGCATGCAGCATAGCAATTACAAGAATCGATGCTTGCTCCCGAGACGAATGAAGACAACAAGGAGGAGGAGGAGGAGGAGGAGGAATCCTATCATGTACCAAGATATTTCCAGGTACCAGAAGAAACAGACACAACCGAATCCACAGCAAAAGACCTCGAGCAAGTCATATTGTTTGTGAAATTCTTGGAGAGGAAGTTCCACTTGGGGACAGGACTAAACCCCGAGCTCAGGTCAGAATTTATTGAATTTCTTAAATTTAAAGTTGACTGTTTTGCGCGGTCGCATGCGGATATGACATGTATTCCACCAAAATGGTCGTGCACAAGTTAAGCGTGGATCTAATATCCCTCCGATAAGGCAGAAGAAACGCCCAATTACTAGGAATGGCAGGCGGTGGTGGCGGTGCAGTTGCGGGGCGGTTGCTGTCTTAACCCGCAAAATTTCAACCTGCTCCGCTCTGCCCCGTGTAACAGTTAAAACTGCATCCACCCGCCCTACTTCCGCACCCGCGTCCACCCGCCCTACCCCACCCCACCCTGCAGTTTCATTTTTTTTTAAAAACAATTGTTTCTTTTCTTTGTCTATACCATTTTACTTAAAACACTTTGGGTGGTTTTTGAACCTTAGTTAACTAATTTAAAATAGTATCTACAAACTACTTGAAGTTTCACCTTTAATTTTAAAATAACACTCCTTCATCAAGTTAGTGCTGCCATGTTAAAATCGTCATCGGCAACTTATTCATGTCTTGAGCTGCAATAATTTTGATGCTTCTTTTCTTTTTCAGATAGTAAAAAATCTTACTACTAAACCAAAATTGGACCAAGTTCCAATAAGTTTTTTATATATATAAAATCTAAAATCGAACAACATCTTTATTTTCCCTCGACGCAACGTATATTCTCATCAATAATATAAAAATACACGGGTGGTTGCTCCTTGAATTCAAGTTTAGTCAACTATGTTTGGCCAAAAAGTAATATAACTGGAAACGTCAATGTACATATTATAAACAGACTCAACTCTCAATGGTGTAATTACCTGTTCAAAATTCCCCAAAGATCATGTCCTTAAACCTCTGGTTAACAACACCACCCCAAAAAAAACAGATTCAAGAACTAAAGAAAGTTCAGTATTTTCTATAACCAAGTGAGCTCTAGCTACAACAATACATGAGGAAAAACGTACGTTCTAGAGCTTCAAAAGAAATTATGACACATAAAAATGGCACTAGAAAATCAGAGGTAAGAAGAGTAAATCACAGACAATACTCTAGTCTAGCTAGTCTGAAATTTCACTTCCAAACAGAAAAGTAAAGTGACTCAAATTACACAACCATAAAAAATGCGATATTCAAAATCTCATATTCTCTTCCTCTTCAAAGAGGTTACAGACTAGTAAGCCCACTTGAATCTGGTTCTTCCTCTTCTTCAAGTAAAGTTGGACACGAAACTTTGTCGACACTTGAAGTCAAACCTGAAAAAAAAGAGTATAAAATGTTAAAATTGAAAACTATTAATATGAGAAAAATACTTATCATTTATTTCATTCCACAACCAAGTACGAGCACAGATCAAAGACTCCTAAGTAGTAGGATGAAGTATACTACGATGCGGACTAACCAACCTCCCACTAGTGCTAAATGTTAATTCTGAAGCGACAGTAGAGATAAGAATGACTAAGAGGTCACGAACCATCTTTTGCAAAGTAGGAAATTTTAGTCCGTTTGTCTTCCACCAACTAAAATTGTGAAATGATGGTCGGCGAGGTAGCAAACTTTCTTCTAAATACACATCCAATTCCGATCTTGTTTCCACATTCTCCCTACTCGACGCGACAAATTGATCAAAACTAGAGAGCGGATCACCATCAAATTGCTATTACTGCCTTCGGAAGCTCTGCTCCCGGAACCAAGCTACCTATTGTTTTATCTCGACTTCAATGCTAAGTTTTGCATTTTTATATAATTTATTTATCATTTTGGGATCAAATCGATTCTCTTGTGTATAAACCACGTTTAAATTTAACTATGGGTAAACAACCCTCCCGCAAAATCCCACAGTCAAATTGTTAGGCAAAATGTTATTTAGAACTATTATTCTGGAGTTCGATATTTGTATCGGTATTGCTTTATCAGTACTAAATTTTTTGCTTTCGTTTAACGATTTAACCATAGCCGATGGAAAGGAGGAGGAAAAACGGATGATGGAGGAGTTCTCATTTTTTGGAGAAAGGACAACAAAATCCCTATCAGTGTTCTTATTTTAAGTGTTGTTAGGGATTATTAGAAAGGAAATATGTATACAATGCTGACCTCCTACATGATTGTAGTAAGTTAGCAAAATCCTATATATAATTGTGAGACATAAAAGAGGTGATGTTGCACTCTCTAACACTAGGAAATACATCTATTTTTTCCTCATGCTTATACTTTTTTCCTCTTATTTTTTCCTCTTCGTTTTGTATAACAAGACCAAAAGTCATGTCTTTTGATTATGTCCATTAGTAAAAGAAACAGTTCCAACATGACTATTACCCTTCCTACCATTCCATCGAAAGTTTAGAAGGTGAAGAGAATTACTGGCTTTTCAGTTTGTCATCTTTAATTTAATATTTATTATACAATATTTTGGGAGTTTTGAGAATAACCAATATTAGAAGTCATTCATGAGGTATGAGAGAAAGTTGCAATGAAAGCTAAGGCAACATCTATTTTTTTGAGTACTAATACGATTTTATATATTAGTTACTAAAAAGAGTTTAACATATTACAATCCGTAGAGTCACCTGTGGTGACATTGGGGTTATGTATCCCCTTAGAAAAATCGTGATTATCACATAAAATATTTTGATTTCCTAGAGTTCTAAGCATATGACAAACTGAAGTCGGTAGTTGTTTAGATAAGTTGCATTCCTCGCCAGAAGGAGATAAGTTCTAAGCCTCCGTTCCTAGTGCGTTTATCACCTCCGTCGAGTTAGTTTCCACTTCTAATGAAAATAGATCAAACCTTGTCGCCAGTTATAGCTCCTCCTAAAGTGCCCGCAGTTCAAAATGTAAAGGAAAGAGACCATTACGATATATTTTTTAATCCTAGTATCCATTTACCCATGTAGTTTCAAAATACTCCACCTAAGCCATATTTTGCTTGTTGTTTCTGGAATGCGCTGTCTATGTTAAGCTTTATCTATCCTGAGGAGCATACAATTTTATTTGAATCGTTATTGGTTTGGGTGGGTGTGCCCTTGGATGCCACGAAATAGTATTCCAGGGTATGGTTTAGGATTTTGTGGAAAGAAGGACAAATGTTAGTATTGTTAATATTGTTATTGTCCTGTTGATCCATATCTCCCAAATCAGAAACGGAAAAAGCTTTGTCCAACTGAGGAATTGTGATTCTAATTTGGGTTATGGTTTTTAATGTAGAAGAGCTAGTGAGTTTTGAAGGTTAAGGGTAGAGTTTTCATTCCAATTTTTCTCCAAAGAGGTTGAACTAAGGGGCATCAAATGAAGATGTGTACAATAGATTCTACTTGTCATGACCCAAATTCTTAACTCACGAAATCGTGATGACACCTAACACAATATTTGCTAGGCAAGCCAATGTTAGAAATTTACTAACCATTTCCTTTAAAAGGTTACTTAACACAATAGAACAATCTTAAAATAAAACAAATAAATTTGATTCTTTCCAATAAATGACTTCATGAATAATATTTGAAATAATAAAACAAACCACGAACTACCAACTATATAACTACCCAGAGTCTGGTGTCACAATTCACGAACTACTAATGAATACTGCAAGTATTTGACTGAAGAAAAATATCTCTGTTTTGAATGAAATAAAACAACAACTAAATAGTGTAGGGAAGACACCAGGAGTCTGCGAACGCCAGCAGATCTACCTCGTGTCTCCGTGAAATGCGCAGCTACGACTCAAACTTAACTCTGGCTGGTACCTGGATCTGCACAAGAAGTGCAGAGTATAGTATCAGTACAACCGACCCCATGTACTGAGTAAGTGCCGAGCCTAACCTCGACGAAGTAATGACGAGGCTACGACTGGGCGTTCATAATATAACTTGTAAGCAATGTATAATACATCAGGAAGGAAATAATAATAAACTAAATAAACAGTAACTTGCAACAGTTAATAAAACAACTCGGTTAACTTTTTCAGATATCAACTATAATCAATCCTCCTCAAAATTTCCATGTTTCAATTTAAATCACAGTAAAATCAGAGTATGAAAACATTTAAATAAAACAGGGAGTTTTCAAATCTTTATTTTTTTCAAAACCAGTAAAACATGAATATTCTCCCTTATTGCTCCTTGTTGCGGCGTGCAACCCGATCCCACATGTCCACCCTTATCACTCCTTGTTGCGGCGTGCAACCCGCTCCCACCAGACAATCACATCACTTTATTTATAAATTTTTTTACAATTCAGGTCAAAGTCTTTTACAATATTTTTGTCTCAATAATTGTAAATAGAAACTGTACTATTCAGAAGCTTCACAAATTTACATTACACGGCGATATCCACCACATTGTATCCTAAAATATTGTCAACCAGTCTAACCATTTTCGCATCACAATGAATCCAAAAAGATAATCAATACTTCCGACCAAGTGAACCAACTTCTAACAAACCAATAAGCAAAACAAGTATACATGGAGGCATCAATGATCATTGAACAATTAATTCAGTGATCAAATAAATTAGAAACGGGGAATAGATCATGTTAAACAGATAACTTGGTGGTGCATAGATACTCATCACCTCACCTATACACCACACACATGGATTTTCACAAAACATTTAAGTTGGGGATTCCTATTCCCTCAAGTCAATGTTAACCAAACACTTACCTCAATCTCACAAGAAAATCACTGTTCAAACACAACTTTTCGCTTAGATTTGGCCTCCAGCACACTCGTATCTCATCATAATTAGTTTAATATCATCAATTATTGCTAAAGGAATCAACTTTAATGAAAATTTATAATTTTCCTAAGTTTTCCCAAAAATCTTCCAATTCCACCATGAAAACTCTAGATTCTAGGTTTAAATCTTGTAAAAAATTGTTAGAGATTGAAAGGAATTAATTAAAAATCACTTACCAATGTTTTGGAGAAGTTTGGATCTTTGAAAAATCACTTATGGAGGTTTAGGGTTTGAGAGAATTGAAAAATGGGGGGAAAATCCCGTCTAAAATCTGTTTTAACAGGCTGCAGTTATCGCATTTGCAATCAGGGGTTTGCATTGCAAACCCTTTGAATTTTAGCAGCCATCGCATTTGCGATATAATTCTCGCATTTGCGACATATGGGGACTTCGCAATTGCGGCCAAAATCTCGCATTTGCGAGATCTGAGGCTGGCCCAAGTCTTCGCATTTTCGAAGCCTGATCTCGCATTTGCGAGTTCAGAGGCCTGCCAACACCAGATATCAGTTGTGCAATTTTTTCTAAGCCTAACACTCCGTAGCCTACCCAAAACGCACCCGATCCCTCGGGGCTCCAAGCCAAACATGCGCGCAAGTCTAAAAACATCATATGGACTTGCTCGTGCGATCAAATCATCAAAATAACATCAAAAACTACGAATTTAACCTCAAAACTCATGATTTTCTCAAGAACACTCAATTTTTCTAACTTTTCAACCGGACGTCCGAATCACGTCAAATCAACTCCGATTCTCACCAAATTTCACAGATAAGACTTAAACCTCATAACAAACTTGTACCGGGCTCCGGAACCAAATACGGGACCGTTACCAACGATTTCACACATTAGTTCATTTCTTTATTTCCTTAATAATCCAGTAAAACAATTTTCTTCAAAAATTGATTTCTAAGGCTAGGGACCTCGGAATTCAATTCCGGGCATACGTCCAACTCCCATATTTTACTGCGGATCTCCCGAGATCATTGGAACACAGATCTGGGTCCGTTTACTCAAAATGTCGACCAAAGTCAACTAAAAATCAAAATTTTCACTTTAAAAATTATTACTTCTTATATTTTCACATAAAGGCTTTCCGGTTTTATGCCCGGACTGTGCACACAAATCGAGATAAATAAAATTGATCTTTTAAGGATAATGAGCCTGGAATGGGGCCTTAATTCATAATGATCATCATCATTATCTCTACCTCTAAAACAAACGTTCGTCCTCAAGCGGACATAGAAAATTACCTAAACTGGCAAACAAATGGGATATCTAGTCTGCATGCCCGACTCGGACACCCAAGTAGCTGCCTCAACAGGCTGACCTTTCCCCTACACTCGAACCGAAGGATAACTCTTTGATCTCAGCTAATGAACCTGCCGGTCTAAAATGGCTACCGGCTCCTCCTCATAAGTCAAATCTTTGTCGAATTCGACAGAGCTGAAATCTAACACGTGGGATGGGTCACCATGATATTTTCGAAGCATAGACCCATGGAATAACGGATGAACTGAGGATAACCCTGGAGGCATCGCAAGTCTATAAGCTACCTCCCCCACTCTCTCAAGAATCTCAAATGGCCCGATATACCTAGGGTTCAACTTGCCCTTCTTCCCAAATCTCATAACACCCTTCATGGGTGATATCCAAAGTAGTACCCTTTCTCCAACCATGAATGCCACATCACGAAATTTAAGGTCGGCATAACTCTTTTGCCGGACTGAGCTGCACAAAGTCGATCTTGTATAACCTTGACCTTATCTAAGGGCCTCTTGAACTAAGTCTGTACCCAATAACCGAGCCTCTCCTGGCTCAAACCATCCAACTGGCGATCTACACTGTCTACCATATAATGCCTCATACGGAGCCATCTGAATGCTCGACCGGTAGATATTATTGTAGGAAAAACTCCGATAACGGCAAGAACTGATCCCAAGAACCTCCAAAATCAATAACACAAGCGCGGAGCATATCCTCCAAGATCTGAATAGTACGCTCGAACTGCCCGTCTGTCTGAGGATGGAATATTGTGCTCAACTCAACTCGTGTACCCAACTCACATTGAACTGCCCTCCAAAAGTGCAAGGTAAACTGCGTACCTCGATCAGAAATGATAGACACGTGCACACCGTGAAGGCGAACAATCTCTCGAATATATATCTCTGCCAACCGCTCCGAAGTTTAAGTACTTTCCACTAGAATGAAATGTGCTGATTTAGTTAGCCTATCCACAATAACCCAAACGGCGTCGAACTTCCTCTGAGTTCGTGGGAGTCCAACAACAAAGTCCATAGTGATACGCTCCCACTTCCACTCAGGAATCTCTATTTACTGAAGCAAACCACCGGGTCTCTGATGCTCATACTTTAATTGTTGACAATTTAAGCAATGATCCACATAAGTAACGGTATCCTTCTTCATTCTTCGCCACCAATAATGCTGCCGCAAGTCCTAGTACATCTTGACAGCTCTCGGGTTAATAGAATACTTAGAACTGTGAGCTTCCTCAAGGATCAACTCATGAAGCCCATCTACATTAGGCACACATATGCGACCCTGCATCCTCAAAAAACCGTCATCTCCACCTGTAACCTTCTTGGCACCACCGTGCCGAACGGTGTCCCTAAGGACCATTAAATGCGGGTCATCATCCTGTCGATCTTTGATACGGTCAAATAAGGAAGACCGAGCAATTGTACAAGCTAAAACATGGCTGGGAGAAATGTCCAACCTCACGAACTGATTAGCCAACGTTTGAATATCTGAAGCTAATGGCCTCTCACCGATTGGAATAAATTCAAGGCTGCCTATACTTACTGCCTTTCTACTCAATGCATCGGCCACCAGATTGGCCTTTCCCGGATGATACAATATAGCAATGTCATAATCTTTCAATAACTCTAACGATATCCTCTGTCTCAAATTAAGATCTTTTTGCTTGAACAAATACTGAAGGATACGATGATCCGTGTAAACCTCACATGGAACACCATAAAGATAGTTCCTCCAAATCTTCAACGCGTGAACAATGGCGGTCAACTCTAAGTCATGGACAGGATAATTCTTCTCATGAATCTTTAACTGCCAAGACACATATGCTATCACCCTGTCCTCCTACATTAATTCTGCTCCCAACCCAACACGGGAGGAATCATAATATACCGTGAAAGATCCTGAACCTAATGGTAACACCAACACTGGTGTTGAAGTCAAGGCCCTCTTGAGCTTCTGAAATCTTGCCTCACACTCATCCGACCATTTAAATGGGGCACCTTTCTGAGTCAATCTCATCATCGGGACTGCTATAGATGAGAACCCCTCCACAAAACGACGGCAGTATCCCGCCAAACCCAAGAAGCTCCTGGTTTCCGTGGCTGAAGTGGGTCTAGGCCAGTTCTTGACTGCCTCTACCTTCTTAGGATCTACCTGAATACCCTGTGCTAATTCGATATGGCCCAAGAAAGCTACTGAATCCAACCATAACTCACACTTTGAAAATTTTGCATACAGCTGACTATCCCTCAAAGTCTGGAGCACTATTCGGAGGTGCTGCTCATGCTCCTCCCGACTGCGGGAGTATATAAGAATATCATCAATGAACACAATTATGAAGGCATCCAGATAAGGCTTGAAAAACCGATTCATCAAGTCTATAAATGTTGTTGGGGCATTAGTCAAGCCAAAGGACATCACCAGAAATTCATAGTGCCCATACCTCGTCCGAAAGGCTATCTTAGGGATATCAGATGCCCTAATCTTCAACTGATGGTAGCCTGGCCTCAAATCAATTTTCGAGAACACCCTAGCACTCTGAAGCTGATCAAATAAATCATCAATCCTCGGCAATGGATATTTATTCTTGATAGTAACCTTATTCAACTGCCGGTAGTCTATACACATCCTCATTGATCCATCCTTCTTCTTTACGAACAAAATCGGCGCTCCCTAGGGCGAGATACTAGGTCTAATGAAGCCCTTATCAAGTAAGTCTTGCAACTGTTCTTTCAATTCTGGTGGGGCCATCCGGTATGGAGGAATAGAAATGGGCTGAGTGCACGGAGCCACATCAATGCAAAAATCAATATCTCTGTCGGGTGGCATCCCCTGAAAGTCTTCAAGAAACACCTCGAGAAACTCACCAACAATAGGCACTGACTCTATTGAAGAAACTTCAGCATTGGAATCACGAATATGAGCCAAATAAGCCAAACATCCCTTCTCAACCATTCGACGAGCCTTGGCATAAGAAATCTCTTTGCTGGGAGAATGACCAGGAGTCCCTTTCCATTCTAATCGAGGGAACCCTGACAAGGCTCGTAACTGTCTTGGCGTGATAGTCCAAGATGGCATAATAAGGTGACAACCAATCCATGCCCAATATGACATCAAAATCGACCATGTCAAGAAGAAAAAGTACTACACTAGTTTCAAGACCCTCAATAATGACTACGCACGAACGATACACACGATCTACCAACAATAGTATCCCCCACCGGCATAAACACATAAGCAGGGACACTCAAGGAATCACAGGGCATAACCAAGTAAGAGGAAAAATATGATGACACATAAGAATAAATAGACCCCGGATAAAAAAAACTGAAGCATCTCTATTACAAACTGAAATGGTACCTGTGAGAACGACATCGGAAGATTCCGCCTCAGGTCTGGCTGGAAATGCATATAATCAGGGCTGGGCCCCACCACCTTGAACTACGTCTCTGGGAGGATCTCTGACAGGTGGACCTCCACCTCTAGTGGGCTAGCCTCCACCTCTAACATTCTGACCCCTACCTCTAACTACCTGACCCCTACCCCTGGTTGGCTGGGCAGGTGGTGCTGCAGCTGGTGCCGGAACTATAGCACGAGAATTCTGGTACTGAGGTTGATTACCCAAAAATTTCGGACAAGATCTCTGAATGTGCCCATACTCACCACATAACACCCATCTTGATACAGAGGCTGACCTTGACGAACCGGCTGACCAAGATAATAACTCTAAAGAGGAGGTGCTCTGATAGGGGCTGACTGGTCGGAATGAGGGAAATAAGTTCCACGACCACCTGAGGCACCATGGGACGTCTGAAGTGCTGAATTTAATGTCCTGGAAGAATGGCCTCTACCCTGAGTACCCCCGCCTCCAGATGAGGCACCGCTAAATCCACCGGAATGGCGAGGTCTCTTGTCTGATCCCCGACCTCCCATCTCGAGAACTGTCTCAATTCTCCTGGACACATTGGCCGCATCCTGAAATGAAATCTCAGTCCTTGTCTCCTTAGCCATCTGCAAACTGATGGGCTGGGCAAGGCCCTTAATAAATATCCTAACCCTCTCTTTCTCTGTGGGCAATAAAAGAATAGCATGTCGAGACAAATCCACAAAAGGATTCTCATACTAGGTAACTGTCATGCCACCCTGCTGTAGACGCTCAAACTGATGACGCTTCTCTTTTCTAGTAGTAATAGGAAAAAATTTCTCCAAAAAGAGGTGAGAAAACTAATCCCAAGTTAAAGCAGGTGACCCAGATGGTCTAGTCAACAAACAATCTCTCCACCATTTCTTGGCGGAACCAGTCATCTGAAACGCAACGAAGTCGACCGCATTGGTATCCAAAATACCTATATTACGAAGAACCTCATGACAGTTGTCGAGATATTCCTGAGGATCCTCTGAAGTGGCACCGCTGAAACGAACAGGGAATAAGTTGATAAACATGTCCAATCTCCATAAAGCATCGGACATAGCTGCCCCCTCAACAAGCAGCGTTGTAGCAACTGGCTGAACTACCCCAACCAGATTGGCTACTGGGGTCTGAATCTGAGGAGTAGCAATCTGCTCAGGAGTGTGGGTAACAGAAGTCTGGACCCCTCATCCAGCCTGAGATACAGCTGTTGCCATGGGGTGTGCGCCAGTCTGGGCTACACTCTCCACAAGGCCCACTAGTCGGACCAAAGCATCCTGAAGCACCGGGGTAGCAATAAACCCCTCTGGGACCTGAGCTGGTCCCGCTGGAATGGTCTAAGCTGGAACCCCCTCATCAACCTCTATCTAGGGTTCCACAGCTGGGGCTGCTACTTGAGCAGTGGGTTGTGCCCTTGCCCTGCCTCGGCCCCTGACGTGGCCTCGGCCTTTGCCCCTAATAGGATCTTCTACTGCTGCAGGACCTGATGGTTGGTCAGGGGAAGAAGAAGCACGTGTTCTCACTAGTACGAGAGAATAGAAGAGTTCAATCAGTAATTGAGATATCAAAGATCGCATGACAGAGTAGAAATAAAAATTGAGTTTGTTCCTAACTTCATAGCCTCTGAAAGATAAGTACAAACGTCAACGTACCGATCTTTCAGACTCTATTAAGCTTGTTCGTGAATTGTGAGACCTAGGCCACCTAGTGCTCTGATACCAACTTGTAATGACCCAAATTCCCAAACCACGGGATCATGATGGCGCCTAACACAATACTTTCTAGGCAAGCCAATGTTAGAAATTTACTAACCGTTTCCTTTAAAAGTTTACTTAGCACAATAGAACAATCTTAAAATAAAAATAACTAAATCTGATGCTTTCCATTAAATGGATTCATGAATAATATTCGAAATAATAAAACAAACCACGAACTAATACCAATTATATAACTACCCAGGGTATGGTATCATAATTCACGAACTACTAGTGAATACTACAAGTATTTGGCTGAAGAAAAATGTCTCTGTTTTGAATGAAATAAAACAACAACTAAATAGTGTAGAGACGACTCCAGGAGTCTGCGAACACCAGCAGATCTACCTCGTGTCTCCGTGAAAATGCGCAGCTATGAGTCGAACTTAACTCTGGTCGGTAACTGAAAATGCACAAGAAGTGCAGAGAGCAATATCAGTACAACCGATCCCATGTACTGAGTAAGTGCCGAGCCTAACTTCGACGAAGTAGTGAAGAGGCTACGGCGGGGCATTCATAATATAACCTGTAAGCAATGTATAATACAGCAGGAAGGAAATAATAATAAACTAAATAAACAGTAACTTGCAATAGTTAATAAATTAACTCAGTTAACTTTTCCAGATATCAGCTATAACCAATCCTCCTCAAAATTTCCAAGTTTCAATTTAAATCACAGTAAAATAAGAGTATGAAAACCTTTAAATAAAACAGGGAGTTTTCAAATCTTTATTTTTTTCAAAACCAATAAAACATGAATATTCTCCCTTATCGGTCCTTGTTGCGGCGCGCAACCCGCTCCCACCTGTCCTCCGTTATTGCTCCTCCCTATATATATCACCCTTATTTCTCCTGTTGTGGCGTGCAACCCGATCCCACCTGTCCACCTTTATCACTCCTTGTTGCGGCGTGCAACCCGCTCCCACCAGACAATCACATCACTTTATTTATAAAAAAAATTCACAATTCAGGTCAAAACTTTTCACAATATTTTTGTCTCAACAATTTTAAACAGAAACTGTACTATTCAGAAGCTTCACAAATTTACATTAAACAGTGAAATCAACCAAATTATATCCTAAAATACTGTCAACCAGTCCAACCATTTTTGCATCACAATGAATCCGAAAGATAATCAATACTTCCGACCAAGTGAACCAACTTCTAACAAACCAATAAGCAGAACAAGTATACATGGAGGCATCAATGATCATGGAACAATTAAGACAGGGATCAAATAAACTGGAAAGGGGGAAGGTATCATGTTAGACAGATAATTTGGTGGTGCATAGATACTCGTCACCTCACCTATACACCACACACATGGATTTTCACATAGCATTTAAGATGGGAATTCATATTCCCTCAAGTCAATGTTAAACCAAACACTTACCTCAATCTCACAAGCAAATCACTGTTCAAGCACAACTTTTCCCTTAGATTTGGCCTCCAACACACTCGTATATAATCATAATTAGTTTAATATCATCAATTATTGCTAAAGGAATCAACTTTAATGAAAATTTATGATTTTCCTAAATTTTCCCAAAAATCCCCCTATTCCACCATGAAAACTCTAGATTCTAGATTTAAATCTTGTAAAAAGTTGTTAGAGATTGAAAGGAATTTGTTAGAAATCACTTACTAATGTTTTGGACCAGTTTGGTTCTTTGGAAAATCGTCTATGGAGGTTTAGTGTTTGAGAGAATTGAAAAAATTGGTGAAAAATCCCGTCTAAAATCTGTTTTAACAAGATGCGGTTATCGCATTTTCAATCAGGGGTTCGCAATTGCGAACCCTTCGAATTTTAGCGGCCATCGCATTTGCAATAAAAATGTCGCATTTGCGACATATGGGGACTTCGCAATTGCGGCCAGAATCTCGCATTTGCGAGATCTGAGGCTGGACCAAGTCTTCCCATTTGCGAAGCCTGATCTCGCATTTGCGAGATTAGAGGCCTGCCAACACCAGATATCAGCTGTGCAATTTTTTCTAAGTCTAAACGCTCTGTAGCTTACCCAAAACTCACCCGAGCCCTCGGGGCTCCAAATCAAACATGCACATAAGTCTAAAAATATCATACGGACTTTCTGGTGCGATAAAATCATCAAATAACATCAAAAAATATGAATTTAACCTCAAAACTCATGATTTTCTCAAGAACACTCAATTTTTCTAACTTTTCAACCGGACGTCCGAATCACGTCAAATCAACTTCGATTCTCACCAAATTTCATAGATAAGACTTAAACCTCATAAAAAACTTATGTCGGGCTCCGGAACCAAAGTATGGTCTCGATACCAATGACTTCACACATTAGTTCATTTCTTTATTTCCTTAATAATCCATCAAAATAGTTTTCTTCAAAAATTGATTTCTTAGGCTAGGGACCTTGGAATTCAATTCCGGGCATACACCCAAGTCCTATATTTTACTGCGGACCTCCCGAGATTGTCATAACATAGATCCGAGTCCATTTACTCAAAATATTGACCAAAAGTCAACTAAAAGTCAAAATTTTCACTTTAAAAATTATTACTTCTCATATTTTCATATAAAGGCTTTCTGGTTTTACGCCTGGACTGCGCACGCAACTCGAGATAAATAAACTTAATCTTTTTAAGGCTAATGAGCCTGGAATGTGGTCTTAATTCATGAGATGACCCTTTGGATCATCACACTACTTCCTTGTGGCACAAGGGGCAAGTACTATCAATATTAATTCCTATGTGTTGCAGGTATTCTCGGCAAGGCAGCCTGTTATGGAGGCATTTCCAAAAGAAATATTTTACTTTGCTTGGAAAGTGTAAGTTCCAAATCCACATGAATTCATGTTGTGGAGCATGTGTGTTGTTGGTAATACTAAAATAAGATTTTTTGGTGAAACATCCATTGTTATTGAGGTTCCAGATTGGTGTGTCATTGTTGCCAATCTTCAAAGGTAGTGAAATTTGATCAATTTTGGTCCTAATATCCTTAGGTATATCAAAGGAAATTTTTGAGAGGTCCCACTAACCATCGAAATGGATATCTTTTACCTTGGTGTTGTCCTCTTTTCTACCGAAGGGCCTTCTATACAATGTCTTAGTGGTGGAAAGTCTGGGATCCATTTTGATGACCAAATGTTAAGATTCAAATTTTTGCTAGGTTGCCATGTGATTCTTTTTGAACAAATCGTCCATCCTTTGAGGATACTCTTCCAAATGAAGGAGGTGTTAACTTTTGACTTATTGTCATATTTAAAGATAAAAATCTTGGATCATGTAGTTGTGGGATTGTGAGAAGCCTCCAAGCTAGATTGATTAGTGTAGTCATATTTTTGGTGTTGGCTGTTTCTAGCCCAAGCCCACCTTCTTCTTTAATTTTGGTGATATTTTTCCAGCTTATTTAGTGGACCTTTTTGGTTTTATTTGTGGAGCCTCGGATAAAGATAGGCTGGATACGGTCGATTTGTTTGAGAATTTTAATAGGGAGATGAGCGTATTGCATGGCATGACTCGGAATTGAGTTAAGTGTGGAGATTGCTAGAGTTGGTCTGCCATCTATATCGAGAAAGTTGTCTTTTCAAGTGGTCTGTCTACTTTGCATGTTATCAATTATGAATTGATAGTTAGTTGGTTTTGGATGTTTGTGTAGGATTGGAAATCTTATATATTTTCCAAAGGTTTTACTTACTTGATGTTGAATTTGCTTGCAACAATTTTGGCAATATTAGGTTGGCAATTTTTTGATAGAAGGATCTTGGATTTTTGGAGGTTAATATTTTGGTTCGATAGTTCACAAAATAGGGAGAGGTTGTTTTATGGAGTTGCAAGATTTCTCATTCGCCCTAACCACTAATGTAAGATCGTCCGCAAAAAATAAGTGAGATATGCCAGGATCTCGTGGGCTAAGGTGCATGGGGTCCCATTAATAAGTGTCTACTTGATGGGATATGAGTCGCGAGAAAATTTCCATACAGAGTATGAAGATGTAGGGGGGAGGGGGCACCCTTGTCTAATACCTATGCTAGGGCTGAAGAATCAATCGTGGTACCATTGATTAAGATTAAATATTGCTTGAGCAGATGCAGTGAATGATTAGTTTGGAGATAGATGGAGGAAAATTGAAGTACTTGCGGGTACAATAAATGAATGAAAATTCAAGCATATCTAATGCCTTTTGTAAATCAAGTTTTAGGATTATATTGGCATTTTCCACTTTCATGTTTCTACAATTATTGATTATTCCTGGATGATGATTGCATTGTCGCTAGTTCTCCTTTCTTTTAGAAGCTAGCTTGGAATGGGCTAATGAGGTCATTGAGAAAAGGTTTTTAATCTATTAGCATTATTTTAGTGATAACTTTATAGATCGTATTGCAAAGGCCGATCGGACAAAAATGTTTTAGGTTATTAGCATTATGAATTTTTGGTATAAGGAAAATGTAGGTATTATTAATACCTATTGGAAAGGTTTTGGTGCTGAACACTTGAAGACAAAAATTGATAACAGATGGGCCAACGATATTCGAATATTTTTGGTAGAAAAAGGAGTGTAATATCGGGCCCTAGTGCTTTAAAATGTTTGAAGGAGAATATGGTATTTACTACTTCAAACGACAGTATAGGGTTGTCCAAGGATGGGAGATCATTTTTTGTGAAGCTTGTGGGATCTTGGCGAATACTTTGCCAATCAGTATTTTGGTGAGAGGTTGTGAATACATTGCGAAAATATTAATAGGTATGTTGAAGAATTGCAAAGGGGTCATTGATCCAGTCCCTCGCTTCATTTTTGAACGTGATTTTGTTTTTCTTTTATTTTTTGCTAGAAGCCATAAAGTGGAAGAATTTAGTATTTGCATCTCCACTTTGAATCTAAGAGATTCTAGCTCTAAGTTTTCAGTAGTTGTCTTTTATTTTGAGGTAGTTATTGTATTTTGCTTGTAAGGATTGTTCCAAGTGTTAAAGGAAGTCACTGTTAGGGTAATGCTCAGATTCTTGAATTCCTTTAAGCCTAGCTAGGATTCTTCTTTTCTTTTTAAAGATGTCTCCAAAGACTTTGTTCTTCCTGGTTCTCACATTTCCTAGAAAGGTGTTGAATGTTTGGTGGTAGTTAGACCCTTTCCAACTATCCCTCACAAGGTTACTGAAATCTGGATGTCTACACCCAAAAATGTTTCTAGTCTAAAAGGTTTTTGAAGGGAAATGTTAGTTTTAGGGATTATTTGAAGGAGTAAGGGATTATGATCAGAGTGCATTTTTGGTAGATGAGTCACTGTTGCATTTGGAAAGTAACTAAACCAATCGCTATTGGAAAATATTTTATCTAGTCTCTCCATAATAAGTTCCTTATTTTTCCTCCTATGATTCGACCAAGTAAATTTGCATCTCTTGAATCCTAAATCAATAAGATTACATTTATTTATACAGTCCCAAAGGTACTTAGCACGATTTTTATTGACACGATTACCACCTAATTATTCATTTGAAGTTAATACATCCCCGCCTACAAGCCAAGGGCCTTTATAGTTAGCATGCATATCAACTAAGTTGTTCCAAAGATGATTTCTACAGTTAATATTAGTGTTAGCATAAATGGAGCTAAATAATCAAGATTTGTGAGTAGAAATTACCTCAATGGTAGCACTAACTTCTTGGCTTCTACAGACAAAGCTATGAACATTAACAAGTGTGTGATCCTAGATAATGACAATACCACCAAATTGGCCTTCAGCTGGAATTTCAATCATGTTAGAAAAACCATATGGGTTTAGAAGGGGCATGTAGTTATCCATTCTAGTTTCCAAGAGGGTGACCATGCAAGTCAATGGGTGTCGACCATTTCCCTAAAATTTAATCTAAAGTTCTCATTGTTTCCACAATGAATATTCCATATGATAAAAGAGATAGCCCTATTCATGTTGATGTTCCAGTTGTGTAGATCCCTATTCTCCAGCACTCTTGCTGCATGCACTGGTTCCTTCGCTGAAAGGGAACCAAGATCATTGCATGTTGCCCTACTGCTGGTTCTGCTGGTGGTCTTACGTCCATTATGCACATGTAAAATGCCATAAGAAAATTGACAATTTGCCTCTGTTCTTGCATCTCCATGAAGAGAAAGATTCTTTCCTCGTCGAGATTTGAATCTTCGTTTATCGATTTTGGTATGAAGTTGATGGGTTGCACTGCCTCCTCCATCATTTCCTCCTAGTGTGCCATATTTGTGTGTGCATGTGGCTGTGGTGGGCCCTGATGAGCCATTGGTGGTGCATGTTGAGCATTGTGAGTCAGTTGTTTGGTTTGCATGCGCACCCCAGAGTGTGAATATTGGGTTGATGCTTGTTATAATCTCCTGAGTGAAGAATGATAGTTATGTCACTAGGTTTAGGTTTTGGATCGGGATAAAGTGTGGTGGCATACTCCACTCTCCCATCATCATCTGAGTAACATTGGGTGTTACATTTGGGACTATGGGTTGGAGAACGTTGTTTAGCCAAACATGGTTCATGTAGTTTTTCAACGCCATACAGATGCCCTCCAAGAATAGTTGAGCGAGATAGTGGGTGTATTGCAACACAACCGCTGTCTCTCTTCCATTCAACATGATATTCAAGGAGATGACATGGCCCATCAGTCCCAACTCTATCCAAGATAGAGGTTGATGGTTCTCCGGTAGTTGAGGTTGAGCAAATATTGTGGGAGTGTTCATGATCTGGGACTGTGGGGGTGTTTGGTTTTCCATGGTTTATGCTCGATGTTGCCTTAGAATTTGGATAAGACGATAGCGTCTTCTCGTAGAAGTTGGTATTCTTGGCATTGTTTGATGTGGAGGATATTTTTATAGGTGGTAATAAAACATTGTTGGTCCCCTGAATATTCACTGGATGTTCCTAAATGATTGTGGGTTCTATCTGCATGTCATTTGAGAGGGATAGCATGAGGGATTTATTGAGGATGAGTGCATATTGGTTTTGGGATACCTGTTCCTTGGCATTGGCCATTTTGTTAGTAGAAAGCTGCTGGCATGACATGTCTTTTATGTCATTAGTGGAATGCAAGGAGTAATTATGGAGATTAGTTGAGTGAATTGGGTTAGTGTCATGATTATTATCATGGAGGTGAATTTGTTAATTACTACCGCTTAATACGTTGTTGTCATAGTGCATGCAAGTAGATGAGTTACTGTTAGTGGTGGACACGTGTTCCTTTTATGTGTCTGCTTTGTGAGACTCATTGGTTATGAAATAATTTTCTTTTATTTTTCCAGTCGACTGGTTGGTGGTATTTTCCAAAATCATGTCCTGTTCCATTAGAGCCGAAAAGTGATTTTTTGTCTGGATATATATTTTTTGTCTATGAGTATTCCCTAGTTATAGGTGTTTTACCTATTCCATTTTCAACCAATGGGTGGTGTTTTTGACGAGTTTTGTAGTTTAGTTTTTGAGAGCTAAGAAACTTACATGTAATGGCATCAAAGATGTTGACATCAATACCTACTGCTTGTGGTGCTTCTGAGTTCTCATTTTTTGGTGCCTTTTTCTTCCCTTTGTGGAATGTAACAGTTTTCCATTCTCCATTTTCGTTAGATGGTCGATCTTGTATCAGTCCACCGTGTTCCTTGTCACCCTTTTCCTGTTACTTGATTTGTTGATTGTTGTCGAGCGTGTGTGCACTGCCCTGTTGAGTGAAGATGAACACAGTTTTTGCAAAGTAGCTTGTCGCCTTCATATAGGATTTGTTGCATGTGGGAAACTATCAACACAAATGGTTTCATAGGTTTGTTTTGAGGCAGTTCTATACAGAGTCTGGCATAGCGTCCTCGTAGAGAAGCCGATGTACAAACGTCGACTTTGAGTAATCTTCCAACTGTGTTACCTACTTTCTTTTAGGATTTCACCATCTTAGAACTTTGCGGGGAGATGGGGGTAGGAGTATCGAAATAGCTATGATTGTTTGTTTAGTAGTCGAAGAAACAAAATTTTGTTCCCAACTTTGCACTGATAGAATATGTCCAAATATGAACCAAGGTCCATTTTGTAATGTGTTTTCCATTTTCTTCTCCTTATTAAATCTCACTATATAGTAGTCTTCACCAAGATCAATTACTGGGAAGGCCTCTGTTGGTTTCCAAAGGTCTGTCAATTTACGCCTTAGGATTTGGTGAAAAAGTTTCCTTCCTTGTAGTTTAATTATTACCGAGAATCGTCATGGATAATAAATACGCTATTTATCCTCCTAAGTTATATAGGGACATTGTAGTTTTTTTCCTGGACGTCAGTGTCCCGTTCATCTTCTTCTTCATGGGTAACAACATCCATTGTGACTAGATGAGGAGGTGGGGCTGATATTGAAATACTTTTTTCATGTTCATTGGTCAATAACCTATCCTTGAAGGAGGTGATTTCAAGTGAGTTAATGTCCGGTGAATTCTTTTTGGTCTATTGCTAATTGCACACTTTCTATGCCTTTAGGGAAAGAAGAATGAGAATAGGCTTTTGTGTAATAACGTATAGAACCATAATTACGTGTATTGTTATTCATCTTTTGCATTATGTGCATTTTAGTTTTTCTGAAATCGTATTACTATACCAATCACTTTGAAATACTTGTCAAAGTTTAAAGCTTTATTATACAGTAATTAGATAACAATTCAAGTAGAATTTAAATTATTTCTACATAGGGTCTACATTTTTTATTTTAAATTTGTTTGCACCACTAAGCCTTAAATTAATTACAATAAAATAATAATTAAAAAGACAGTTGAAAAATAAGTCGTCATCTATTTTTCTGATTGTTTAAATTGAATAATATATAATTTTATTCTTTTAATATTCTCAGTTGTGTTAATGTATTACTTTTTTCTTTTTATACTAATCAAAATTTGAATAATAAAACATATTAATACTATTCCTAAATAGTTGATATAAAGGTATGTTTTGGTCCTTTGAAATAATAATTGTGACTTTTTATTATTAATAATTTTAATAAAAAAATTTGTATTTTGTACTGTTCTATTTGAATGACATAATATTAAAAATAAATTAATCTCTCGATCACGCTAAATACTAATCAAATTGACCTTAAATTGAAATATTGCAGTTTTTTCTAGTTTCATTTAATATGATTGCGATACTATTTAGGGTATAATGCAATTTTCATCATAATAATAGTATTTGTTGAGATTTTTTAAAATAATTAATTATATATTTATGTATTTGAAATTTATATAATGTTGAATTCTTATTGAATAGAGTATGTACTCAACTAACATCGATCATAGAGGGTGAAGTATAATCATGTATGACGATACTTCTCATACTTCTTAATATATAATGGTTTTTAAAAGAAAAAAATTTCACACATGAATTGTCTTAATTTTTACTTCAGATTTTCTCAACTCATATTTTAGAGAGAAGATACATATTATTCAATTTGAACAAATTTTTAATATTCTATAATTAGAAAGGGGACTTGAAACTATATTTTATTCTTAAATATTTTTTCTGAATTTATAAAGTATTTCAATTGAAATTGCAATTTAATGAGATTTGTAAAATGATACTCCCTCTGTTTCATATTAGATGAGGTATTTTCCTTTTTAGTCTGTTCCAAAATAAATGACACATTTCTAAATTTAGAAATAATTCAACTTTAAACTCCTCATTTTACCCATTTTACTCTTAATGAAAAGCTTTTATAACCACACAAAAGTCATGGCCCCACAAAACTTTTACTCATTAAGCTTTTAAGATCACAAATTTCAAAAGTCTTTCTTTTTTCTTTAAACTTCGTGACGAGTCAAACCACCTCATCTAATTTGAAACGGAGGGAGTATCAATTTATAATGATATAATAACATTTGAACGTAAATCAATATACATTATCACTAATTCTTTTTTAATGAAATCTTCTTTACCTGGATTAGTTAATAAATAAAATAAATGAAAAATGTTTCTCAAGGAAATAAAAGAATTATCATACATAAATGTATGTGACCTTAGTATTTTTAATTAGGTGAACATTTGAATTATAAAGTTATCAAAAAGATAATTTTTCTAGTTGAAAGTACTTACTGAAAAAATAATAATAACAATCAAGTAATGCATTTAACGAAGAGAGTGAAGGTTGAATAGAAAGTGGGGTCCATCAAACTTTTAAGCCTAGTATACAAGCAAACAATATACTAATATATTTGAAATGATCATCATGCCCTTGGTCAACCTCATCTTCACTCTTCTATATAATAGAAATTCCTCATCCAGGTACGTGTAATGCATGAATTACGTATCACTTTATTTTATGTACTATACATTTGAGTACTACATATGAAGTCTAGTGTCAATTCAAAGGAATTTCTTTTCTTCTTTCTTTGGAGGGGACAAATTGTACGTATTACCAAAAAAGTGTAGGAATAGTTTGCGAATAATTAAACTGATAATTACTTCAGAAATTAAAAATATTTGGTAGTGAGTCTTGAATATTTATCAATACGAGAAGCTAAAAAAGGAGAATATTTGTTGATAGTGCTGATTTCATTGATTTTTTGTTAATATCTAAGCAGATAACCACTTAACCTTTATCAAGTAAATAATTGCAGCATAAAGTAAAAGTTTCTTGAAACAGTCAAAGTATCGAACGTTGTGCGTATACAATGGCATAACATTATCACAAAATGTCACCTTGCATTAGCCCAGATAATCAATTATTAGAGGCACAACTACGTAAACTTTGAGTTGGCGGACAAATTATTTGCTTACAATTTTATATAAACAAAAATGAAGTTTGTATAAACATGAGTATTGTTGTTTGGGATTATCCCTAAATCTACTCCAAATGAGCTCAAATTTAAAATATAATCTCCAAACATCAACAAGAACAAACCCTAATATTTGTCGAAACAACAGTAAATCTAATGAATCCATTTTTCAATTAAGAAAATGAAGAAGAAGAATATTTTTCAACTAACTCATCTTCTCTTGTAGCTCAGTTGGTTAGAGCGCCGGCTTAGTCAGCGGAGGTTTTAAGTTTGACTCTCAACAAAAATATTTTTTTCTTATATTTTTATATTTCGCTTTAGTTGTATTCGTTGCCCGAATAAATAAGTCGATAAACGTTGTATCATTTGTATACACCTATGTATCTCGCCTTGGTTACAATTGATACATATTGTATTCGTTGCACGCAGGAATTCAATTGACACAGATTGTATTCCTTGCGCATTTGAATACAAGTGATAAAAATTAGTAACAATTGAATAACAGCTACTAATGGTAATTAGGCAAATCATAGTTATTAGACTTTAAACTATAATGGTATATGAAGATTACTCTTTAAATAATTAATCTTGATTTGGGATTGATATTTCTGGATTAAGATTCTTTTTTCAAATTTAATATGGACTTTAATTCCATAAACTTCACATGTTTAAGCCCTTTGATTCTCAATTTCTATTCATGTAGTCCCTCTGTCTCGTATTATCAGTCGTGATTAGTAAAAATAGTTGTCTCAAATTATTTGTCATTTTAGAAGTTCAAGACAAAATTGATGGTATTTTTTTTCTTTTTTACCCTTAGTAATAATTGTTCTTGAAGATGAAGATAACACATAAATAAAATAAATATCAGTTAAGAGAGATTATATCTTAAGATATAAATAAGAACAGAATAGTGCATTCCCTTTCCTAATTAATATTTTTTAAGGGACGTGTAAAAGAGAAACACGACACATAATATAAGACAGAGGGAGTGTGTGTGTGTGTATATATATATATATATATATATATATATTGTTTACCTCGAAATACGAGTAATAATTAAACTTGTAATATGGTTATAAAGATATGCGATTTAATTCAATGCTAATTGATAAATGGCTAAATAAGTAAATGAATTAAATGACTTAAATGGACCAAACCCATGTAATAGCGAGTTATCGATCTCGACCTGGATTACATTTGAGAACGATTGCCAAGGACAGTAAGAACAACAATAACAATACGAACGATGTGAATGTAAAGAGTTAAAAGCGAATAGACGAGTGTTTGTATTTCTCAAAAGCAGTGTAAGCAAGAACTTGTATATGATGATAATTGCGGTGATGATAATGTGTTTACAAATGAATAGGGTTCCTCTTTATATAGTAGAGGAATCCTAAATAAGGTATGATTCTAATTTCGAAAGTAAAATACATGATTGATATCACCAACCGTTAATAGCTCTACTGGCTCCGAGATTCTCGCCGGAATTGATGGTCAATTGCGGATATCTCGTGATTCTGTTACTGTGGTGTCGATCTAGCATGGTCTCGATTCCTTAGCCTTCATATTCTCTGAGCCTGAACTTGCTTCGATGCTAGCTTAAAATCGAGACGTACCCTCGAACCCACAGAGTCGGGAATCCTCGACTTTTACCGTACACAGATAGTCCCTGCGTTTCTTGGAATGAAAAGATAAGAAACGATTTGAGCCCTTATTTTTCTATTCCTCGACCATGATGTCATCCTCATGATGTAAGCGACGGATATGATCGACACGTCCCATCGGTTCGGTTCCCAAAAACCATCAATGCATGTCAGTCGTCGGTCGACACTAGTAGCACCGAATCGTCATTTTTAAACCTATAAATACCAACTCCTTAATATATTCAAATTTTACTTTGCTTTGATCACAAACCCTTGAGTTCATAATCCTTCCTGTTCCCTCTCACCACCGCTTATCAAACCATCGTTGTTCCCACCGGAGCCACCAGGTCTATATCTTCTTTTTCACTCTCAACTTGTATACAAATGGCAAAGACCTCTAAAATAGTACCGCAAAAGGAGAAAGCTCAATCTTCTTCTTCCCGGCCGGCCGACGATAAAACGCAGGTAGAATCAGTCGTCCACGAATATGACCTAGCTCCTGCGTCCTTAGAACCGATTTTAAGGTTGATAACCCCTCATCGGTGCCGGGCCGATGCGAACACATGTCAGCGTACATGTGTTCGATTACCAAGGGATATCTCGAGGCCATGAGAAAGGACTGCAGATTGGGCCCAGAGGTGGTGGTGCAAATTCCTTTACCTGAAGAGAGAATCACCACACATGTGGAGGGGTTCTTAAGTGTGTACACTTATCTCTTCACATTGGGTCCCATCGATTCTGTGATCTTTGACTTCTGCAAGAGGTACGAGGTCACCCTTGGTCAACTTCACTCCTCGCTTTGGCGCATAGTGATCATGATGGCTTCTACTCCAACGAGGCCGGAGGGTTGGAGTTCACATTGGACCACCTCATGCGGTTATACAGACCTCGAATCTATTGAGGGTTAATCAAAATTAACTGCCGAGCGAACAAAGCCATGTTTTTTTATATTTGCGAGGATAAAAATAGGGGCTGGATGAGCCGATTCATATGGGTGAGGACCTGTGACATAATACTAGAAGAAAAGATATCGTTTCCCGAGGAGTGGAGAGCCAAACGTGAGTACCCTTTGTTCTTTTGGTTTTTTGTCTTTGTTGATTTTGCCTAACATTTTTCTTCGACTATGCAGCCGACCCTTGGATGCCCAAGGCGGTGCCTAATTCTTAAGACTAGATCCATAGGCTTGCCCACCTCGACTCGTACTGAACGAGTGTGGAGGGATTTGGCCAAAGGCAAGTGGGAGGCCAAAAACCATGGTGAGGTCCCTTCTCAAGTATTCTGAAATAACTATCCCCTTTTCTCTATTATTAATCTTCAGTTTATGCAGGTTTGACCAAAGATGTCATCATGAGGCCTTTGAGCAAAGGTGTCGAAGCCGAGTCCCTGGCTCCGAGGCCAGAAAAGGACAAGAAAAGGAAGAATACCTCTCAATCTGAGGTCTCCAAGCCCAAGCCTCAAAGGGTGAGGAGAAAAATAGTCGGCTTCTCGGTGGATGCGGTCCAAACGATGAGGGACCACGATGAGGAGGAGGAGGAGGAGGAAGGCTCCTCGGCATTGATAGCCCGCCCCAGAAAGGTTATCGAGGTTGCTTCACATTTGGAGAATTCCACATCTAGTGGGGACGGTTCTGAGACTAGGAGGATCGGATAGAGCGCTCCGAGCGATTCGCTCGGGGCCATGACAATCGCTAAAATGCCTTTAATATCGGTCTTTCCGAAGAGGCAGCACGGGATGCCCAAAGGTTGAAGACCCCCAAAATTGGTGGAGGCTCCAGTGCTGGTGATCCTTTTCGGGACTAATTTGTAGGGGTTGATGATATTACTGACCCTTCGATCCTCATGGCAGAAGCTCAGCATCTTTTCTCCAGGGTAAGTGCTCGTTGTTTTTTGGTCATTATTCTTTATCTTTTTTCTTCTAAGGTTATTCTCCCTAACTTGTGTTCTCCTCCTTTGTATAGGCTTTTGCCAAATATCGAGACGACCTCAATCAATGCGAAGCCGAACTCCGAAGGGTCTCGGAAGAGAAGAACGCTTTGAAGATCCTTTGTGGCCAAAAGGGCGAGGCCATGAAAGATTTCTAAGCGAACTTGGCCAAGGCTCATGAGGAGGAGGCTGAGTTGGACAAGAAGGTGCCTTGTTGATACAATATGGGGTTGACTCAACTGTGGAAGCTAACCCTTCAAAATCTCAGTTGCAGCAGAAGGTGGAGAAGATCGGTATTCTTCGGGCGGAGGTCGACCAGGTTAAGACCGATTGCGACCGGTGGAAAGCCAGGATGGACCGCCTTGCTGTTGAAAAGGAAGCAGATTTGGCCAAGTTGACTTCGGCGGAGGCCCAGCTCCAAGATCTCAGATAAAAAGGTTTTTCTCAGGCGAAAAGGGCCGAAGAGCTCGAAGCTGGACTAGGCGAGGCCAAGGCTGAAGGCAAGGGAGGACAAATCCACTCGGCAATACCGGGCTGATGCCGTAGCAGTTCAAACCCAGTTGAGGGAGGCTTCCAATCGGGAGAAATGGCGTAGTGACTTGACTAAGTTCCAATATCGGAGGGAAACCCTCGAGGAGATTCATGCTCGAGGTGTTGACCTTTCTGAAGAGATTGCTCGGGCAAAAGAGCTCGAGACCGAAGCCAGGCAGCTCGTCTCTTTCGATGATGATAATGACGATGACTGGTCCGATAGCGGAGAAGATGGCGGCGAGATTGCCGAGGAAGATACCTCCGAAGAAGCTTCTTGGGAGGAGGCCGGTGTCGAGGGGTCTAGACCTGATCATAAATAGGTTGTAACTTTTTCTTCTTTTTCTTTTGTAAGGCCCTGGCTGGCCCCTTTGTATATATATTTTTGGTATAATGAAAATATTCCTTTGATGTATTCATGCCCTTGTGCGGTTGATTACCTTTGTTTAAAAGTCCTTATTGTTTTGGTTCAATTCGTGATCGAAATAAACTCTTAGGTTTTTCATTTTTCCGGGGGCAAGTCCTCGAGTTACGAAGGCAAGTCCCCGACTCTGACACTAGTTTGAGAACTCGGCTAGTTTCGAACTGGCATATGAGTTACCAAACAACTAAGCTCGAATATTTTTGTGGGATAAGGTAGAGCCTTAGGTTTTTATCAATGTTTGTTAAGCTTATCGTTTGCTTAAGCTCATAATAATTGAACCCTTGGGTTCGAATTGATCGAGAGCGAAGTCTCGAACTCTAATTGTATCGGCCTTTAGGCTTATTCGGTCTCCCTTAGGATCTTTGACATTGGCCTTTAAGATCTTTTAGGTCGGCATGTAGGCTCTTTATGTTGGGCCAATTCGGCCTCTAAAAATGACTATGATTTTTTCCTCTTTTCGGCTAAAACACTTAGTGAAATTTTATTTATGCCTTAGCATGTGTTTTTTGTACCCGTTGGGTTTTTCGAGGGTTTGATGATCAGAACCTAATTTTCCTAACTTGTTTGTGTTAAGATAATTTAATATCTCTTGAGGCTTTTTCAAAGGCTGATATTATCGAATCCTTTAAATTATTTTAGGGCTGATTTTATCGAAACCCTTTATTATTTGCTTTGCCGAGGGTAGCCTTATTTAACCATTTTTTCAAAGAATTTGAAGGCCTTTAATTTGTGGCGGAAGTCGGACGTCTCTGAGCTGCATTATTTTGGTTGTAGCCTTTTTCTATGACCGTAGTCTTTAATGTGGTCGTAACCTTCAGATATGTCCATTGGACTCGTTTAGTCCCCGAGTGTGATGGCCTTGGCCTGTATATCGAGGGATGCGTATTTGAGGTCTTCGAACTTAGATAGCTCGAGTAGGTAGTCCCCGAGTGTCCGAGGTATGCTTGCACTTGGCCCTTGGGCCACTTTTCACAAGTGTTAGTTTTGCACAATAGGTTATAAGTATGTGACTCATATAATAGAAATTCTACTTCAAACACGAGATGTTTGGGAAAAGAGAGTGCTTCTTTGTATTATACATTCGTACATGTTTTGTTGTCGGGACTCGGCTAATGTATATGGACATGGTTCATTCGACCGTTTGGCCCATTACAAAATTCTTCCTATCGAGACCCATTTATATAACACCCAAGGGTGATGCCCCCCAGTATTTGAGGTTGATTGCAAGGAAGCCTAGGATACTGTTGAATTATTCCCAGGTAGCACATAGTTGTTGCCTCGTTAAAAACCTTGCCGAAAAAACCCATTTGGGATAAAAACTGGTCTAAGGGAAAAAGAGTGCAACGCGTACTTTAAAATCTGAGGTCTCGCTTTCTTGGACCGGGTACCTGCAATAAGTTAGTTTCTAATATTTAAGTAAATGAAAAAGGAGAAATTCATACATTAGCAATAATATCGCTTGAGAAGTGATATGTTCCAATTATTCGACAATGGCTCATCGTCCATTGTTCCAAGCTTGTATGATCCCTTCCCGACAATGTCGAGGATTTGATAGGGTCCTTCCCAGTTAGGACCGAGTTTCCCTTCATTAGGGTCTCTAGTATTGATGGTGATTTTCCTTAAGACCAAGTCCTCGACTTTGAAGCGCCGAAGATTGGTCTTTCTGTTGTAATATCTCTCAATTCGTTATTTTTGGGCGGCCATTCGAACGAGTGCCATTTCTCGTCTTTCATCTAACAATTTGAGGCTGGTATTAATTTCCACATGTTTTGATTCTACAGTTGCATGTCAAAACCTGGTGGTAGGCTCTCCGACTTCGACAGGTATTAAGACTTTGGAGCCATAGACTAAAGAAAACGGGGTTGCTCCTGTACTGGACTTCGATGTCGTCCAATATGTGTAACGACCGGTCGGTCGTTTTAAGAATTTGAGCCCCGATTCCCTATTAACCGCTTCTCCCATGTCTATTTATGTTATTAGAACTTGTCGGAGCATCGAGTGATTAAATCCGGGGTGATTTTGGGCACATAGTTCATAAATGTGGAATTTAGCTTTAGAAATCTCGCCGTAGCTAGAGCTGTGTGAAGACGGATCCGGAATGGAATTCCATCGACTCCGTTAGCTCCGTTGGGTGATTTCGGGGTTAGGAGCGTGTTTGGAATGTGATTTCGAGGTCGGTTGTGGATTTAGGCTTGAATTGACGAAAGTTAGAATTTTGGTGATTTCGGCCGATAGGTGAAATTTTGATATCGGACCAGGAATGAATTTTCGAAAGTGACAGCAGGTCCGTAATGTCATTTATGACCTGTGTGCAAAATTTGAGGTCATTCAGATGAGTTTAGACGTGTTTCGGCATCGGATGTGAATTCTAGAAATTTCCTAAGTTCTTAGGCTTGAATCTATGCATAATTTATGATTTTGATGTTATGAGATGTGCTTTTAAGACTCGACCAAGTTTGAACAAGGTATTAGGGTCAGTTGGTAGGTTTGGTTGAGGTCCCGGGGGGCCTCGGAGTTGTTTCGGATGCCCAACAGGTGAGTTTGAGAATTTGAGAATTTGAGAGCAGCTGAACCATTCTGGTTCTGGTGTCTCGCACCTGCGATGGTATTTCCGCAGGTGTGGACACGCAGGTGTAAAGGGGGTGCCACGGGTGCGACCCCAGGACATTTAATGAATTTCCGCACCTGCGATTCGATTTCCGCATGTGCGGCACCGCAGGTACGGCACCGCAGGTGCGATCCCAGTGTCGCAGGTGCGATCCCAGTGTCGCAGGTGCGATCCCAGTGTCGCAGGTGAGAAATACCTGGGTTGTTTATACCAAAAATCCGAGGGTTTGAAATTCATAATTCCAAAATTGATTGTGAGCTCGGAACTAGGCGATTTTCAGTGGGATTTGAAGAGGAGAATCATAGGTAACGTTTTCTAACCTTAATCTATTTGTATATCAATAATCTCTATCATTTTCCTCAATCTAATCAATGAAATTAGATGAAAAGCCATGAAAATGGGATGAAATTTCCCAAGTAGAAATCTGAGGATTTAGGGACATTTAGACGTCGGATTTTGTTGATTCTTGTTCAAATGGGTTCATGAGCAAATGGGTGTTCGGGAAATATAAATTTTACCCGATTCCGAGGTGTGGGACCGGGGGACTTTTTGGGAGAATTTCATAATTTTGCGTTTTAGCTTATAAATAATTAGCTATTTTGTTCCCTTGAACTAATATTTACACCATGCAATCGATTTGAATAGATTTTGGCCACCCGGAGTCAGATACTCGTGGCAACAGCGTGGTATTGAGTTGATTAGCGCGGTCAAGGTAAGTGGCTTGCCTAATTCTGTGTTGGGGACTTCCCTTTAGGCAATTTTATACTGATTTTGTTACGTGGACGCCGTGTACGTGAGGTGACGAGTGCGTACACGGGTCATTGTTGCTAAAATCCTATTTTTACTTCCATGAAATCGCCCATTTTCATTCATATATGACTGTTTCCTATCTTAATTGAGTAGATAGCTTAAGAGTAAGTATGCCTACCTGTTCTTACTTGATTTTCCCCTTATTTCCTACTAGTCGCATCATGCTTAGGTAGCTTCACTCTATTCTTGCTTGTTGCTCTCCTGGACTTTTTAATTAATCCATAATTGACATACTTATGCTTTGCATATTTAAATTGGGACTACGGACCGAGATCCGGGAGCTTTTCCCCTGTACTGCATTTCATTTTTAAATTGGGACTACAGACCGAGATCCGGGAGCTTTCCCCCTGTACTGAATTGCATAATTAAATTGGGACCACGGACGGAGATCCGAGAGCTTTCCCCCTGTATTGCATAGCATATTTAAATTGGGACTACGGACTGAGATCCGGGAGCTTTCCCCGTGTATTGCATTTCACATTTATTGTTGAGATTTATGTTGTGCTGAGCCGAGGGCTCCCTTTCTGTTATTAAATCTTTCCGTTTTTCATTAATCATGTTTATCATTGCTTATCTATATTTCACTCTTTTAAATTGTATATTGACTTGTTTTACAAACTCAGTAGGGCCTCAACCTGACCTCGTCACTACTTGACTGGGGTTAGGCTTGGCACTTACGGAGTACCGAATGTGGAGTACTCACGCCCTTTCCTACGCATGTTTTCCCCATGTGCAAATCCAGGTACCAGTACCCAGTATCGTGGCTAGGAGTCGTTCTAGCAGCAGCCAGGAGACCGCGAGGTAATTCTGCCGCGTCCGCAGAATCCCACGAGTCCCCTTTTACTCTAGTATAAGCATAGAAGACTTAGGTATTTTTCCACTGTTTCATTGTATAGAGCTACATTTAGTACAGAGCTTGTGACTATGATGAAATTCCGGATTTTTGGAAATGAAAGTGTATATGCTGAGCAACTATGTTATATTTACTTGAGTTCTTTTCTGTCTTTATTTTATTGATTCTGTCATTTTCTGCAAATTTTAGGCTTACCTAGTCATAGATACTAGGTGTCGTCACGATACCTTTCGGAGGGTAAAATGGGTCGTGATAAGTTGGTATCAGAGCGTCTAGGTTCATAGGAGTCACAAGTCAAAAGCCGGTTTATTAGAGTCTCGCGGATCGGTGCGGAGACGTCCGTATCTATCTTCCAGAGGCTATGAAACTGTTAAGAACAATCAAATTCTTTGGAATTCCTTATCTTGCTAGTTGTTGTCATCAAATTCCTAAACTCTATTCTATTCTTGCTTGGAGATGGTTCGTACCCGTACTGGACGTACTGATGACCATGCCCCCGAGCCCCCATTCAGAGCCACCAGAGGTAGGGGCCAGGGCAGAGGATGAGCATGCGGTGCAGCCCGAGCACCGGCTAGAGCAGAGGCAGAGGAGCCCCCAGCAGCTACAGTTAGAGGGGCACAAGAGGTACAGTTAGAGGGGCACATGAGGTCCCTACTGTTACTCCAGACCTCCAGGAGACATTGGCTCAGTTCTTGAGTGCCTTCAGTACTCTGTCTCAGGTGGGTCTACTCTCGATAGCTCCAGCTACATCCCAAGCCCTAGGAGGGACACAAACTCCCGCAGCCCGTACTCCTGAGCAGAGGGTTCATATTGGGCAGGTTCCAGATTATATTCTTATGCCCCCAGCAACTCCAGTTTAACATGTGACTAGGATAGCTGTTCCTGAGGCAGAGCAGCTCCGACTTGAGAGGTACAAGAAGTACCACCCACCTGAGTTCAGCGGACTAGCTTCGGATGACGCCGTGGGTTTTCTTGAGGGGTGTCATCGCATTCTCCGCACTATGGTTATTGTGGAGATGAGTGGGGTTTCTTTCACTGCTTTCCAACTGAGGGGAGGAGCTTATTAGTGGTAGCGTGCTTTTGAGCTCAGTAGCCCGGACGAGGCAGCTTCACTTACTTGGGCTCAGTTTACCGAGATTTTCTTACTTGAGTTTGTCCCTCAGAGCTTCAGGGATGCTTGGCGTACGAAGTTTGAGCAGCTATGCCAGGGTGCCATGACTGTGTTAGAGTATTTAGTCCGTTTCAGCGATTTGGCTCGCCATGCACCAACTTTGGTTGTCACTGTCAGAGAGAGGGTTCAACGCTTTATTGAGGGGCTCCACCCCAGTATTTGGACCAGCATGGCCAGAGAGCTGGAGACCGATATTACTTACCAGAAGGCCGTGAGTATTGCCCGGAGGATTGAGACTATGTTAGCCCAGGACAGGGAGGAGAGAGAGGCCAAGAGGTCTCGAGAGACTGCTCATTTTTCAAGAGCCCGTGCACCAGCAGCACGCTATGGTAGAGATTTTGTGAGTCGCCCTGTTCATTCAGCTCTCCCAGTAGCCAGCGGTATTCCAGCTCCTCCTAGACCTCAGGAGCCTTATTATGCACCACCAGTATCTCAGGTGCCTCCTGCTCGAGGTGCTATCACTGGCCAGTCCAGCAGGCGAGTTCGAAGTCAGTAGCGGCCGCCACGTCCTCCGAAGGGTTGCTTTGAGTGTGGTGACCCTCATCATATGATCAGAGATTGGCCCAAAGTGAGGAGGGGCACACCACCTCAGACTTATCAGGGTGCACCCCCTCAGATTTATCAGGCTCCACATCTTCCACCAGGTCCTCCAGCTATTCTCCAGCCCCAGCTGCTACCCCACCACCTCAGGCAGCTCGAGGTGGAGGTCGGGGAGGTTGAGGTTGCCTTAGAGGGGAGGCCAGGCCAGGTACTATGCTCTTCCGGCCCGGTCCGAGGCCATTGCTTCAGATTCAGTCATTACAGGTATTGTTCCCGTTTGTCATAGGGATGCATCGGTATTATTTGACCCAGGCTCTACATATTCATATGTGTCTTCCTATTTTGCTTCACATCTGAGGATAGCCCGGGATTCTTTGAGGNACTATCAGTGGTTTTGAGACCAGAGCTGATTTGCTACTACTCAGTATGGTAGATTTCGATGTTATATTGGGTATGGACTGGCTATCTCCCTATTATGCTATTCTTGATTGTCACGCCAAGATCGTGACGCTGGCTAAGCTAGGATTTCCGAGGTTAGAGTGGAGAGGTTCCTTGGAGTATTCTCCCCGCCGAGTCATTTCTTTTCTTAAGGCTCATCGGATGGTTGAAAAGGGGTGTGATGCATATTTGGCTTATGTGAGAAATGTTAGTGCTGAGACCCCTACAGTCGAGTCAGTTCCAGTTGTCAGGGACTATTCTGGTGTATTTCCAGCTGATCTTCCGGGTATGCCACCCGATAGAGACATTGATTTCGACATTGACTTGTTGCCGGGCACTCAGCCCATTTCCATTCCTTCTTATCGCATGGCTCCTCCTGAGTTGAAGGAGCAGTTACAAGAGTTTCTTGAGAAGGGATTCATCAGGCCCAGTGTATCACCTTTGGGCACTCCGGTATTATTTGTAAACAAAAAGAATGGCTCGATGCGTATGTGTATTGACTACCGGCAGCTGAATAAGGTGACAGTGAAGAACAGGTACCCATTGCCTCGCATTGATGATCTATTTGACCAGTTACATGGTGCTAGGGTGTTCTCCAAGATTGATCTACATTCTAGTTATCATCAGTTGAAGATTCGGGAACCGGATATCCCGAAGACTGCCTTGAGGACCAGATATGGCCACTATGAGTTCCTTGTTATTTCATTTGGGCTGACCAATGCCCCAGCAGCCTTAATGCACCTGATGCACATCATATTTCGGCCCTATCTTGATACTTTCTTCATTGTGTTCATTGATGACATTCTGGTATATTCTAGGTCCTAAGAGGTCCATGAGCAGCACTTGAGGACCGTGCTTCAAACATTGAGGGAGAAGAAGTTGTATGCCAAGTTTTCTAAGTGTGAATTTTGGCTTGATTCTGTGGCATTCATAGGCCACGTGGTGTCTTCGGATGGGATCAAGGTAGATCCGAAGAAGGTGGAGGCGGTACAGAGTTGGCCCAGATCGTCCTCAGCTACCGAGATCTGTAGTTTCCTCGGTTTGCCTGGATATTATCGTCGTTTTGTGGAGGGATTTTCATCCATTTCAGCGCCTATGACCAGACTGACCCAGAAGGGTACATCTTTTATATGGACTGAGGAGTGTGAGGAGATCTTTCAGAAGCTCAAGACAGCCCTGACTACAGCTCATGTGTTGGTTTTGCCTACCGATCCCGGGTTCTATACCGTTTATTGTGATGCTTCAAGTATTGTCTTGGGAGCGGTGTTGATGCAGGGCGGTAGGGTGATTGCCTATGCATCCAGACAGTTGAAGGTCCATTAGAAAAACTACCATGTTCATTATTTATAGGTGTTCCCTGTGAGATATTCACGGATCACCGGAGTTTGCAGCATATATTTAGGCAGAAGAATCAAAATTTTCGCCAGCGTAGGTGGTTGGAGTTGCTAAAGGACTATGACATCACTATATTATACCACCCGGGGAAGGCAAATGTGCTGGCCAACGCCTTGAGTCCCCGGGCGGAGAGTTTGGGGAGTTTGGCATACCTTCATGCAACTGAGAGGCCTCTAGCCTTAGATGTTCAGTCCTTAGCCAGTCAGTTCGTGAGATTGGATCTTTCTGAACCTTTCGGGGTATTATCTTGTGTGGTTTCTCTATCTTCCCTTTATGACCGTATCAGAGAGCGCTAGTATGATGATCCCCACCTTTTGGTTCTTCAGGATAGAGTCCGACGGGGTGATGCTAGGGATGTGACTATAGAAGATGATGGTGTGATGAGGATGCAGGGTCGGATTTGTGTGCCCAATGTGGATGGGCTTCGGGAGTTGATTCTTGAGGAGGCTCATAGTTCGCGGTATTCCATCCATCCGGGTATCGCGAAGATGTACCAGAATCTGAGACAGCACTATTGGTGGCGAAAGATGAAGAAGGATATAGCGGAGTTTGTGGCCAAGTGTCTCAATTGTCAGCAAGTCAAATGTGAGCATCAGAGACCGGGAGGGTTACTTCAGCAGATTGAGCTTCCATAGTGGAAGTGGGAGCGGATCACCATGGACTTTGTGGTTGGACTTCCTCGGACTTTGAGGAAGCATGATGCTATTTGGGTGATTGTGGATCGGCTGACCAAATCAGCCCATTCCATTCCAGTTCTGACTACATACTCATCGGAGAGGTTGGATGAGATTTATATCAGAGAGATTGTTCGCCTCCACAGTATTCCAGTATCTATCATTTCAGACAGAGGTACAAAGTTCACTTCACGGTTCTAGAGAGCCGTTCAGCAGGATTTAGGCACCAAGGTAGAGTTAAGTACAACCTTTCACCCTCAGACAGACGGGCAGTTTGAGCGCACGATTCAGATTCTCGAGGATATGCTCCGTGCCTGTGTGATTGATTTTGGAGGATCATGGGATCGATATTTGCCTCTTGCAGAGTTTTCTTATAACAACAACTACCAGTCCAGCATTCAGATGGCGCCTTATGAGGCTTTGTATGGTAGGCGGCACAGGTCTCCCGTGGGATGGTTTGAGCCGGGCGAGGCCCAATTGTTGGGTACAAACTTGGTTCAGGATTCCCTGGACAAGGTGAAGGTGATTCAGGAGAGACTTTGCACAGCTCAGTCCAGGCATAAGAGTTATGCGGATCGGAAGGTTTGTGACTTGGCATTTATGGCTGGTGATCGAGTTTTGCTTCGAGTATCGCCTATGAAGGGTGTCATGAGGTTTGGGAAGAAAGGAAAGTTGAGTCCGAGATTTATTGGACCTTTTGAGGTGTTGCGACATGTTGGGGAGGTTCCTTATGAGCTAGCCATGCCCCCTAGCCTAGCAAGGCTTCATCCGGTGTTCCACGTCTCCATGCTCCGGAAGTATCACGGTGACCCGACTTATGTCTTGGATTTCAGCTCAGTCCAATTGGACAAGGATCTATCATATGTTGAGGAGCATGTGGCTATATTGGACAGGCAGGTCAGAAATCTCAAGTCAAAGGATATTGCGTCAGTAAGGGTTCAGTGGAGGGGTCAGCCAGTCGAGGAGGCGACTTGGGAGACCGAGCAGGATATACGGAGTCAGTACCCTTATATTTTCCTAGCTTGAGGTATGTTTCTATGCTCGTTCGAGGACGAACGATTTTCTTAAGAAGGGGAGGATGTAACGACCCGGTCGGTCGTTTTAAGAATTTGCACCCTGATCCCCTATTAATCGCTTCTCCCATGTCTATTTATGTTATTGGAACTTGTCGGAGCGCCGAGTGATGAAATCCGGGGTGATTTTGGACACATAGTCCATAAATGTGGAATTAAGCTTTAAAAATCTGCTTGTACCTAGATCTGTGTGAAGACGGATCCGAAATGGAATTCCATCGACTCTGTTAGCTCCGTTGGTATTTCGGGGTTAGGAGTGTGTTAGGAATGTGTTTTCGAGGTCGGTTGTGGATTTAGGCTTGAATTGGCGAAAGTTAGAATTCGGCGATTTCGACTAATAGGTGAAATTTTGATATGGGACCTGAAATGGATTTTCGAAAGCGACAGAAGGTCCGTAATGTCATTTATGACCTGTGTGCAAAATTTGAGGTCATTCAGATGAGTTTATACGTGTTTCGGCATCGGATGTGAATTCTAAAAATTTGCTAAGTTCTTAGGCTTGAATCTATGCATATATGATGATTTTGATGTTATGAGATGTGTTTTTAAGGCTCGACCAAGTTTGAACAAGGTATTAGGGTCAGTTGGTAGGTTTGGTTGAGGTCCCGGGGGGCCTCGGGGTTGTTGCGGATGCCCAACGGGTGAGTTTGAGAACTTGAGAGCAGCTGAATCATTCTGGTTCTGGTGTCTCGCACCTGCAATGGTATTTCTGCAAGTGCGACCCCAGGTCATTCAATGAATTTCCGTACCTACGATGTTATTTCCGCAGGTGCGAAGAGGGTGCCGCAGGTGCGACCCCAGGCCATTTAATAAATTTCCGCACCTGCGATTGGGTTTCCGCAGGTGCGATCCTAGTGTCGCAGGTGCGAAATACCTGGGCTGTTTATTCCAAAAATCTGAGGGATTGAAATTCATAATTCCAAAATCGATTGTGAGCTCGGAACTTGGCGATTTTCAGTGGGATTTGAAGAGGAGAATCATAGGTAACGTTTTCTAATCTTAATCCATTTGTATATCAATAATCTCTATCATTTTCCTCAATCTAATCAATGAAATTGGATGAAAAACCATGAAAATGGGATAAAATTTCCTAAGTAGAAATCTGAGGATTTAGGGAGATTTAGACATCGGATTTTGTTGATTCTTGCTCGAGTGGGTTCATGAGCGAATGGGTGTTCGGGAAATATAAATTTTACCCGATTCCGAGACGTGGGCCCGGGGAACTTTTTGGGCGGATTTCCTAATTTCGCGTTTTAGCTTATAAATAATTAGCTATTTTGTTCCCTTGAAGTGATATTTACACCATGCAATCAATTTGAATAGATTTGGGCCACCAAGAATCAGATACTCATGGCAAGAGCGTGGTATTGAGTTGATTAGCGCGGTCAAGGTAAGTGGTTTGCCTAATTCTGTGGTGGGGATTTCCCCTTAGGCATTTTTATACTGATTGTGTTACGTGGACGTCGTGTACATGAGGTGACGAGTGCGTACACGGGTCATTGTTGCTAAACTCCTATTTTTACTTCCATGAAATCGCTCATTTTCATTCATATATGACTGTTTCCTATCTTAATTGAGTAGATAGCTTAAGAGTAAGTATGCCTACCTGTTCTTACTTGATTTTCCCCTTATTTTCTACTAGTCGCATCATGCTTAGGTAGCTTTACTCTATTCTTGCATGTTGCTTTCCTGGACTGTTTAATTAAGCCATAATTGACATATTTATGCTTTGCATATTTAAATTGGGATTACGGACCGAGATCTAGGAGCTTTCCCCCTGTACTTTATTTCATATTTAAATTGGGACTACGGACCGAGATCCGGGAGCTTTCCCCCTGTACTGAAATGCATATTTAAATTGGGACTACAGACGGAGATCCGGGAGCTTTCACCCTGTATTGCATATAATATTTAAATTGGGACTACGGACTGAGATCCGGGAGCTTTCCCCGTGTACTACATTGCACATTTACTGTTGAGATATATGATGTGCTGAGCCGAGGGATCCCTCTCTGTTATTAAATCTTTCCGTTTTTTATTAATCATGTTTATAATTGCTTATCTATATTTCACTGTTTTAAATTGTATATTGACTTGTTTTACAAACTCAGTAGGGCCTCAACCTGACCTCATCACTACTTGACTGGGGTTAGGTTTGGCACTTACGAAGTACCGAATGTGGAGTACTCACGCCCTTTCCTGTGCATGTTTTCCCCATGTGCAGATCCAGGTACCAGTACCCAGTATTGTGGCTAGGAGTCGTTCCAGCAGCAGCCAGGAGACCGCGAGGTAATTCTGCCGCATCCGCAGAATCCCACGAGTCCCCTTATACTCTAGTATAGTCATATAAGACTTATGTATGTTTCCACTGTTTTATTGTATAGAGCTACATTTAGTACAGAGCTTGTGACTATGGTGACATTCCGGGTTTTGGAAAGTGAAAGTGTATATGCTGAGCAGCTACGTTATATCTACTTGAGTTCCTTTCTGTCTTTATTTTATTGATTCTTTCATTTTCTGCAAATTTTAGGCTTACCTAGTCATAGAGACTAGGTGCTGTCACGATACCTTTCGGAGGGTAAAATGGGCCGTGACAATATGCCCATAGAACCTTGGGCAATTTTTCTCTCCACTTCCCTTTGGCTTCGTTCAGCCATTTCTTTAAATTTTGGATGATAGTTTTATTCGTTGATTTGACATGTCCGTTTCCACTAGGGTGATATGGCGTCGATAGTATCCTCTTTATTTTGTGATCTTCGAGGAATTTTGTTACCTTACTGTCGATGAATTGTTTGCAATTATCACACACTATCTCCGCAGGTGTCACGACCCATTTTCTAAACAAGCTGTGAGCGGCACCCGATCACTAAACATGACCGAGCGAACCATCTGAGTTTATCAAATCTATTATAGCTGCAAATTTTATATGCAACAAGGCAACACTTTAACCAAATACTTTTGACTAATTTAAATATTTAAAATAAATAAACTCCAAAAACTTTATTCGTAGTAACTACTGATATACTGCTAAGTTATTATAAAAAACATATGAATCTTAACCCAACGACTATGTCTATGAAGCCTCTATTGATAAACTGACGCACTGCTCAGGACATGAGATTTCCTAGCCAGTTCTCTAAGTAAACCAAGAAATAACTAGATAAATATGATTTTAAGGAATACTCCACGAACAAAAGTGGAGGTCACCAATAGCACTGGAAGCGACGGAAGTCCTAACCCGTAGCCTGTTCGCCTGCAAAACTGGTTCCTACGTTGTACCGCAGACCAATGTAGGTTACTAAAAGAGAACGTCAGTACCATCCATTGCACTCAGTGAGTCTCAATGGAAGGGGACAAAACTTTAATAACATATACATTACGAGCAAAGATTCTAAATGCATGTAAAACATAAATCTTATAAGAACAATTCTAAAATAATTGCATAATAGTAAATTATGAATATTCTAAAAGGAATTCTTTTCTTTTTATTTAAAAAAGATGCTTCACTTTATACTTTGGGAGTTCCAACTATCCTGGCCTACTTCTGTCTTAGTCACCGTGTGATCGGCACAGGTTCGATCCCAACCTGATCAAATAGGCCCACCAATCCATGAGGTGACACTTGCTTCATGGTTCTTAGCGCTCATGTATCATACCTTAGCATGGCTAAGTAAGTTCTCAGAAACTAGACCCTCAGCTCGCGTGCTCCCTATTTTGGCATACGTAGTTTCAGAAAGTCAACGCCTTGGTCAGGACCCTCGGCCTGGACGATGACCCCTTCTCAAAATAAAGGATACTCCCAAAAATCTTTTCTTTCTAAAACTTCTTCTTGTGACTTTTCAAGTCTAAATCTTGTTTGAAAGTTCTCTATCAGTATTCATAATAATATACTTGAGTGTATGCATAGCATAACGATGAAATAAAATTACTCAAGGTATTTCTAAAAGTTCTATCTAACTCTTGAAACTTTAACATGTAAGATCATGTAATAAAGCATAAAAATATGAAAATAGACGATTATACTTCTCGAGTAAAATATATAAGCTTTAACTAGAATATACTTAGTCAACATATATTCACTCGTTCCAATTAAGCACATGTTGACTCTTTAAAGCATTTTATCAAATACTTTGTGGGCATGTTTTTGTGAGTCGAACCACTTTAGTAAAGGGTTATATCCACTCTCCTCAAAACTTCTCGAGCCAATACATAGGCCCCAGTCCAATTGACACCAGTCAAACAATCGATTCTACAATAACCAATGCATTTTAATTAATTTTAAATTTTCGCACCTAAACACGGAACTTTACTGTTGATATAGAGAATTAAGGGAATTGACTATTCAATTCTTACCTAATACTACTGTAGGGTAATTGACAATAAGGAATTTTATATACCCGAGTTCAAGAATTATTGATTCCTAATGAAACCTAGAATCTTCCGTAAGTATTTTCCTGTAAAGCCGTTGTTGTTTCTTAGAAAACAAAACGTGGAGTTCTGTTCTTTTTTGTTCCTAAGGCTTATGCCTTTTTCCTGCCAAGAGCCCTTTATGGGATTGGCTTGCACACCCTTTTTCTTTTGCTTTTTTTTTTTTTTACTTAATTAGTAATTAATGATATCCACTTTTAATAATTAATAATATTAAAATTATTAATTTCTCTAATTGTATATCCAATTATTTAAGTGTGTATGTATGTATGTGTGTGTGTGTGTATATATATATATATATAATAATAATTTAGTTCTATAATTAGCATGTCTCGAAACTTTTATAAATTTATGGAGTGTTACAATCTTCCTTCCTTAAAAACATTCGTCCTCGAATGTTGCTAGGAACTTATTCTTAAGCAAATAATCATTGCTTAGGTCCTTGAACCTCTTAAGTTTTTTAACACTGCTCACTCTTCCAAGGGACTCAAAATTTTGGCTAACTCACTAAATTTTTAGAAAATTTGGCAGAGTTTCCCTTGTAAATTGGACTATCCAAAAAATATCCCTGTCACAAATACCACAACTACACCAACAACAACCAAATACACCATAACGGTCCATTCATAGGCACCATAAACATCTCATAAATTAATTATTAATTACTCACACTCCGGCAAGGAGGTACCACAATAACCAACAAGAATCTAAAGCACATCACTTTAGCAAAAGTAAATCGCTTTAATGAGTTAAATGTACTCTATCATGGCACTAAATTATTAAATAATTAAATATACTCTGACAAAAACTAAATTATTTCAACAACTAAGTAAATTCTAGCAAGGACATAAACACATGCTAACTTGTATTTAATAAATAAAGTATAAATGCCAATCCAAACCTAGGTTCACATACCCTTTTCCTCAAATAAATATGGATATTTCTCTCATATCTTCCTCGACCTCCCACGTAGCCTTTTTTGAATCATGACTACTCCACAAAACTTTTACCGATGCTAAATCTTTTGTTCTCAACTTTCTTACTTGCCTATCGAGAATTTCTATAGGTACCTCTTCATAAGTCAAGCCTTCTTTAATTTCTATGGTATCAACAGCTATTATATGCGACTCATCATGAATATACTTCCTAAGCATAGACACATGAAATACAGGATGGACAGAGGACAGCTCAACGGGCAACGCTAGCTCATAAGCCACGTTTCCCTTCTTTTCGATAATCTCATAAGGTCCAATAAATCTAGGACTAAGTTTCCCCTTCTTACCAAACCCCATAACTCCTTTCATTGGTGAAACTTTCAAAAACACCTTGTCACCAATCATGAACTCTAAGTCACGATGCCTCTTGTCAGAATAGGAATTTTGACGGCTCTGAGCCGCTTTCAATCTTTCTCTGATTAGCCGGACTTTTTCTAAGGCCTCACAAAAAACTCTGGACCAATCAACGACACCTATGCTGGTTCAAACCAACCCACTGGAGACCTACATCTTCTCCCATACAATGCTTCATAAGGAGCCATACCAATACTGGCCTGATAGATGTTATTGTAATCATATTCTATAAGTGACAAGTGATCATCCCAATTACCTCCAAAATCTATAACACATGCTCGCAATATATCTTCGAGAGTCTGAATGTTCCTTTCTTCCTGACCATCAGTCTGTGGATGGAAAGCGGTGCTCAAATTGACCTTGGTACCTAATCTTTTCTGAAATGCCTGCAAAAATGTGTTGTGAACTGAGGGCCTCTGTCAGATATGATTGAAACGGGAGTACCATGCAATCATACTATTTCTTTGAGGTACAACTGTGCATACTTCTCTATGGAATCTGTCGTCTTTACTGGTAGGAAATGCACGGAGTTTGTCAGTCAGTCTACAATAACCTAAATTGAATCATGCTTACGGTAAATGCGAGGTATACCTACTATGAAATCTATATTAATCATCTCCCATTTCCACTGTGGTATCTCTATATCTTGAGCTAGGCCACCAAGCCTCTGATGCTCGGCTTTGACTTGCTGGCAATTCAAACATTTAGTCACATGATCTGCTACTTGCTTCTTCATGCCTTTCCACCAATACAAATCTTTCAAGTCCAGATATATTTTGATAGCACCTGGGTGGATAGAGTACCTCGAACTGTGAGCTTCTTCCAATATGGCCTTCCTAAGTCCATTTACATCAGGCACACATAACCGATCATTCAACTTCAAAACTCCATCAATTCCTAGGGTGAAAGCAGTGATTTCTTTGTTTCTAACTCTTTTTTTTAACTTCACTAAGTACGGATCTTCGTCTTGCTTAGCCTTAACATGCGCAACTAGAGAGGATTGCACTAAGGCATAAGCAGTTATACCTCTTTCTTCGGTCTCATCCAATCTAATTCCATAGTTTTTGAATTTCTCTACCCAAAGTTTGCCTTTGTACTGCAAGATGGGCCAAGACACCCATTGACTTCCTACTAAGTGCATCTGCTACCACATCAGCTTTGCCCGGGTGATAAAGGATATTGATTTCATAATCTTTCAATAGCTCGAGCCACCTTCTTTGTCTCAAATTTAATTCTTTTTGCTTGAAAATGTACTGGAGGCTTTTATGATCTGTAAACACTTCAAAATGCTCACCATAAAGGTAGTGTCACCATATCTTTAATACAAACACCACTACTGCAAGTTCCAAGCCATGAGTGGGGTAGTTCTTTTCATGATTCTTTAACTGCCTGGAAGCATAAGAAATAACTCTTCCATCTTGCATAAGAACACAACCAAGACCCGCTCTGGGGGCATCATAATACACTGTGAACCCACCCGAACCTGTCGACAAGGTTAACACAGGTGCAGTGGTCAGCCTCTTCATTAACTCTTGAAAACTCTGCTCACAAACGTCTGACCACTGGAACTTAACTGCTTTCTGGGTCAACTTAGTTAATGGAGGTACAAGTGAAGAAAATCCCTCTACAAACCTTCTATAGTAGCTAGCTAACCCCAAGAAACTCCTGATTTCGGTTGGCGTTGTCGGCCTTGGCCAGTTTTTGACTGCTTCTATCTTCTGAGGGTCTACTTTTATGCCTTCACTAGATACCACGTGGCCTAAGAATGCCACTGACTGCAACCAGAACTCACATTTTGAAAATTTGGCATAAAGCTCATTCTCCTTCAAGGTTTGCAAGGCTATTCTGAGGTGTTCTGCATGATCTTCCTTGCTCTTAGAGTATACCAAAATATCGTTTATAAACACGATAATAAAGGTATCAAGGAATGGCTTCAAAATTGTGTTCATGAGGTCCATGAATGCAGTTGGAGCATTTGTCAACCCGAAGGACATTACTAGAATATCATAGTTCCCGTAGCAAGTTCTAAAGGCTGTTTTAGATATATCTTCTTCTCTGATTCTCAACAGATGGTACCCCGACCTCAAGTCTATTTTTGAAAAGTACTTTGCACCCTGAAGTTAATCAAATAAATCATCAATTCTTGGCAATGTGTACTTGTTCTTAATGGTAACTTTGTTCAACTGCCGATAGTCGACACACATTCTGAGAGACCCATCTTTCTTCTTGACAAACAGGACCGGCTCACCCCACGGTGAAACACTCGGCCTGATGAACCCCTTGTCAAGAAGGTCTTTCAACTGTTCTCTCAACTCATTAAGTTCTGCTGGAGCCATCCTATAAGGAGGTATAGATATAGGTTGAGTGCCTGGAATGAGATCAATGCCAAAGTCTATGATTCTTTCAAGAGGAAGTCGGGGAAGGTCATCTGGGAAAACTTCTGGAAATTCTCTAGCAACTGGCATTGACTGAAGAGCTGGTGGTTCTGATTCTAGATTAATGAGGTGAGTCAAATAGGCAAGACACCCCTTACCAATCATTCTTTGTGCCTTAAGGTAATAAATAAACTTACCTACAAGCAATGCTGAACTGCCTTTCCGCTATAAGACTTATTCATTTGGAAATTGGAACCTGACTATCTTGGCATAACAATCTAACATGGCATAGCAGGAAGACAACCAATCCATACCCATGATCACATCGAAATTCACCATTTCTAATTCTATGAGATCAGCCTTGGTGTTGCGGCCTTGGACTGAAACTATACAACCTCTATAGACTCTTGTGACTTTCATATGACTCGCCAACTGGAGTAGAAACTAGGAATGGCTCACTAAGTTGTTCAGGTTCTAGCCCGAGGTTAATTGCAAAGTATGGAGTCATATATGAAAACGTTGAACCTGGATCCATTATGGCATAAGCATTATGTGAGCAGACTAAAAGTATACCTGTAATAACTTCTGCAGATGCCTCTGCACTCTGAAGATCAAGTGTAGCAAGCAAACGGGATTATCCCCCTCCCTGAGTAACTCGATCTGCACATGTGCCTGCCCCATGCCCGGTCTGATTATGAGAACCACATGGCTGAGGTGGTGCAACTGCAGTAGCTGAGGAACTAGAAGGATGAGTTGATCCACCACTGAAATTATGTCGCAAATTTGGGCAGTTGGCCTTTATATGACTAATGTCTCCACAATGATAGAAACCATGAAACCCGAGCTTGCACTGACCTGAATGTTGCCGCTTACATGTTCCACAAAGACCTTGTTGGTGTGAATGTTGCTCAACATGACTCTGGCTATGTGAGGATGACGTCCTAAAATTCTAATTCTGGCGAGACTGGTTTCCATAACTCTGAGTACGTCTGAAGGAAGACCCACCACCTGACTGATGACTGAACTGAGCTGGTGCTGATGACTCCTTATTAGAGGAATCCCTTCCACCTCCGTTGGATGTACCATTAAACATGCCCGCTGTCCGAGCTTTCTTTTTGTGCACTTTTTCTTCTGTCCTTTGTTGTCTGTCTCATTCTAAGTTCTTGGTGAATCCCACAACAGAGGAGAAGGCTATCATCCCTACCACTGCAGCTGATGTCGTATCCTAATGGGGTAAGCCAAACTGTCAACAAACCTGCGAATCTTTGCTTTTTCTGTCTTAACCATGTGAGGAGCATGCTTAGCTAACCTTCTGAATTCCATGTAGTACTCTTGAACACTTTTATTCCCTTGCTTGATTTGTTCGAACTTTGTAGCCTTAGCTTCCCTATCCTCTTCCGGGATAAAGTTAGCCATGAAGGCCTCTTCAAATTCTTCCCAAGTAGGCGGACCATCATCTTCATCTCTTTCTTTTTCCAACATCTCAAACCAAGCGCCAGCCACATCTCTAAGCTGGTAAGCAGCTAGCTCCACAACTTCATCATCAAATGCTTTAATCGCTCGGAGGGCTTTCTTGACACCCTCCAACCACAATATTCGATCTTCATCAACTATAGAACCATGGAACACTGGAGGACTCAACTTCAAAAATCCATTCACTCTTGAGGACTCAGAATTGTTCTGTCTATTTGATTGAGGTGGAATCTCATCTCTTCTCTCGTTCTGGTTGGCCATGAAGGATTTACACATCTCCATAGCGTTGTTGACTACATTAAACATCTGACCCACCTCTGGATATATAGTTGTCAAAGCTGGAGCTTCTGTTGGGGGCGGCACTGGATCCTGAGTTACTGGATCATCATGCTCCACCCCTTCTTCCTGTTCAACCCGGGGTACTTGAACCCCTTTTGTGGATTTACCCTTCCTTTTCTGAGTTGAAGCCTTTTTAGTTCTACCTTGAGCCATAATAGTAGCAATATTTTCTTAAGCATCATCCTGAGTGTCGGTGTCAGAGTTGCGAGTACGAGCCATTTCTGCGAGTTTTGGAGAAACAAATACATTAGATAATTTCTTAGAGGTAGGATCTACTGCACGATCTAAAGTATGAGAAAAAATGAGACTTTTCCTAAATGCTTGTAGCCTCATGTTTATAAGTATGGCGCGCTTCATACCCATAAACAAGACTCTACTAACACGGCTTCATAGACCCCCTAGGACTCTATAAAACTAAGGTTCTGATACCAAATTTGTTACGACCCATTTTCTAAATAAGCCGTGACCAGCACCCGATCACTAAACATGGCTGAGCGAACCATCTGAGCTTAGCAAATCTATTATAACTGACTTTATATGCAACAAGGCAATACTTTAACCAAATACTTTTGATTAATTTAAATATTTAAAATAAATAAATTCCCAAAACTTTATTCGTAGTAACTACTGATATACTGCTAAGTTATTATCAAAAACATCTGAAGTTTAACCCAACGACTATGTCTATGAAGCCTATACTGATAAACTGACGCACTGCTCAGGACATGAGATTTCCTGGACAGTTCTCTAAGTAAACCAAGAAATAACTAGATAAAGATGAGTTTAAGGAATACTCCACGAACAAAAGTGGAGCTCACCAATAGCACTGGAAGAGAGGGAAGTCCTAACCTGTAGCATGTTCGCCTGCAAAAATGGTTGCTACGTTGTACCGCAGACCAACGTAGGTTCCCAAAAGAGAACGTCAGTACCATCCATTGCACTCAGTGAGTCTCAACGACAGGGGACGAAACTTTAATAACATATACATTACGAGCAAAGATTCTAAATGCATGTAAAACATAAAGCTTATAAGAACAATTCTAAAATAATTGCATAATAGGAGATTATGAACATTCTAAAATAAATTCTTTTCTTTTTCTTTAAAAAAAATACTCTACTTTATACTTTGGGAGTTCCAACTATCCTAACCTATTTCTGTCTTAGTCACCGTGTAATCGGCACCGGTTCGATCCCAACCTGATCGAATAGGCCCAATCCATGAGGTGCCACTCGCTTCATGGTTCTCAGCGCTCATGTATCATACCTTAGCATGGCTAAGTAAATTCTCCGTAACGAGACCCTCGGCTCATGTGCTCCCTACTTTGGCACAAGTAGTTTCAGGAAGTCAATGCCTTTGTCTCTGCCTGGACGATGACCCCTTCTCAGAATAAAGGATACTCCTAAAAATATTTTCTTTCTAAAACTTCTTCTTGTGATTTTTCAAGTCTAAATCTTGTTTGAAAGTGCTCTATCAGTATTCATAATAATATACTTGAGTGTATGCATAGCATAAAGATGAAATAAAATTACTCAAGGTATTTCTAAAAGTTCTATCTAACTCTTGAAACTTTAACATGTAAGATCATGTAATAAAGCATAAAAATATGAAAATAGACGATTATACTTCTCGAGTAAAATATATAAGCTTTAACTAGAATATACTTAGTCAACATATATTCACTCGTTCCAATTAAGCACATGTTGACTCTTTAAAGCATTTTATCAAATACTTTGTGGGCATGTTTTTGTGAGTAGAACCACTTTAGTAAAGGGTTATATCCACTCACCTCAAAACTTCTCGAGCCAATACATAGGCCCCAACCAATTGACACCAGTCAAACAATTGATTCTATAATAACCAATGCATTTTAATTAATTTCAAATTTTCGCACCTAAACATGAAACTTTACTGTTGATATAGAGAAAGAAGGGAATTAACTATTCAATTCTTACCTAATACTACTGTAGGGTAATTGACAATAAGGAATTTTATATACCTGAGTTCAAGAATTAGTGATTCCTAATAAAACCTAGAATCTTCCGTGAGTATTTGGTTGTAAGGCCATTGTTGTTTCTTAGCAAACAGAACGTGGAGTTCTGTTCTTTTTTGTTCCTAAGGCTAAGCATTTTTCCTGCCAAGAGCCCTTTATGGGCTTGGCTTGAACGCCCTTTTTCTTTTGCTTTTTTTTTGTTTGTTTGTTTTGACTTAATTAGTAATTAATGATACCCACTTTTAATAATTAATAATATTAAAATTATTAATATTTTCCTAATTGTATATCCAATTATTTAAGTGTGTATGTATGTATGTATGTATATATATATATGTGTGTGTGTGTGTGTGTGTGTGTGTGTGTGTATATATATATATATATAAAATAGTAATAATAATAATAATAATTTAGTTATATAATTAGCATGTCTCGAAACTTTTATAAATTTGTGGAGTGTTACAGCAGGTATCCCGTATCGACACGCAATGTGATCCCATATGAAGTCGATCACTTCTTTTCCCTAACTTTTTCGGAGGCATGTGCTTCAACCTGTTTAGAGAAATAGTCAGTCATAAATAATATGAATCTAGCTTTACCTAGGGCCGATGGCAGAGGATCAATGATATCCATTTCCCATTTCATGAATGGCCACGGGGATAGGACTGAGTGAAGCTGTTCACCGGGCTGGTGAATCATTGGTGCGAACCTTTGACATTTGTCGCATTTTCGAACAAATTCCTTTAGAGTCCTTCACCATGTTATCCCAACAGTATCCTGTTCTGATGACCTTTCGAACTAGTGATTCGGCGCCAGAATGGTTTCCACAAGTGCGTTCGTGGATTTCTCGTAAAACATAATCGGTATCTCCCGGCCTCAATCATACGGCCAATGGACCATCGAACGTCCTATTGTATAACGTTCCATCCTCGTCTAATGTGAACCTAGATGCTTTAGTTCGTAAGGTCCGTAATTTCTTTGGGATCCGATGGTAGCTTCCCATTTTTCAAGTAATCGATATATTTGTTCCTCTAATCCCAGGTTAAGCTTGTAGAATTTATTTCAGCGTGCCCTTCCTCGATTACAGACCTCGAGAGCTGGACGACAATCCCCGAGCTAATTTCGTCTTTGTTGACCGATGATCCCAAGTTGGAAAGTGCATCGGCCTCAGTATTCCGTTCCCGAGGTACATGATGCAGAGTCCATTATGTGAAATGGTGCAAAGTGACCTGCAGTTTGTCTAAATACCTTTGCATCCTATCTTCTCAAACTTCGAAGGTTCCATTACCTGGCTAACTACCAGTAGGGAGTCACATTTAGCTTCGATGACTTCCGCTCCCATGTTCTTAGCTAGCTCGAGACGTGCAATCATAGCCTCATACTCGGCCTCGTTGTTAGTTAGTTTGGCAGTTTTAATCGATTGTCTAATAACATTGCCCGTAGGCGGTTTCAAAATAATACCAGTCCCGTATCCTTTCACGTTCGAGGCTCCATCCGTGAAGAGGGTCCATACCCCCGATGAGGTACCCGATTTTAGCAGAAGTTCCTTTTCCACTTGGGGTATGAGGATTAGCAAAAAGTCTGCCACGAATTCTGGTAATATTTGAGACTTGATGGTCGTTCGGTGCTGATACTCAATATCTTACCCGCCAAGTTTGACGGCCTATTTGTCCAATCGGCCCGATAGCTCGAGCTTATGGAATATATTTCGAAGGGGATATATGGTAATGACACATATAGGGTGACACTGAAAATATTGCTTTAGTTTTTTAGATGCGTTTATTAGTGCAAGTGCTAATTTTTCTAGGTGCGTATATCTGCTATCAGCGTCTCCTAAAGTTTTACTTACGTAGTAAACTGAAAATTGCGTACCTTGTTCTTCTCGGACTAGTACTCCACTTACCACTATCTCGAACACCGCCAAGTATAGGTATAGCTTCTCATCTACCTTTGGGGTGTGGAGCAAAGGTAGGCTCGATAAGTAACATTTCAAGTCCTCTAACGCTTGCTAACATTCCGTAGTTCATGTATATTTTTCTTTTAAAGCAAGGAAAAGAACCTGTGACTCCGATTAGATGACCTTGAAATGAACCGGCCTAGGGAAGCTATCCATCCGGTTAGCCTCTGAACGACTTTTATGATGTCCACGACGGTGATGTCCTTGATGGCCTTGATCTTATCGGGATTGGTCTCGATTCCCCGATTTGAGACCATAAAACTGAGGAATTTACCTGAGCCGACCCGAAGGCACACTTTTCGGGGTTAAGCTTCATGTTATATTTCCTCAAGATTTCGAATGTCTCCTGCAAATGAGTCAAATGGTCCTCTGCACGCAGGGATTTAACTAACATGTCGTCAATGTAAACTTCCATTGATTTTCCTATCTGCTCTTCGAACATCTTGTTAACTAGGCCTTGATATGTAGCTCCCATATTTTTTAGCCCGAAGGGCATTACATTATAGCAGTAAGTTACATACTTAGTGATAAAAGAAGTTTTATCCTGGTCTTCTGCGTCCATCTGAATTTGGTCGTACCCAAAATAGGCGTCGAGAAAAGTAAGTATCTCGTGGCCAGCAGTAGCATCGATCATTCGATCGATGTTAAGAAAAGGAAAGGAGTCTTTTGTACATGCTTTATTTCGATCCTTATAATCTACTAAGGGTGTTAAACGGGCAGGGTCAACCCGTTTTCGGACCGGCCTAGACTGGTTGAAACCGGACCGGCCCGGCCCGGTACATAGGGGGCCGGTTGGGATAGGTTAATGGGGTAAGGGGGTTGGGCCATTCACATTTATTCAACCGGTTAATCGGACCGGTCAAACCCGGTCAACGGAATCACTATAGAACCGGTTAACCCGGCCCGGCCCAGACCGTTAACGGCTAGTTTCTTTTATTTATTTATTTTTTTTTTTAAAAATCTTTGTTATAATGTTACCATTGGCAACGGTCACCTAGGCCAAAGAGTCGTTGTCCAATGCTTATTTGCACAATTAGCCCTTTTTTGGGCCATTTTTTTTAATTAACACTTTTTATAATTACTAATTTAACCATTTGTAAAACTATAAATACACCCTCCCTCTTCTTCATTTCTTCACTCATCTCTCATTTCTCAATCTCGTATTCTCTCATTCTTCAATATTCACCTAAAGTGCAATCAACTATTTTGCTCTTTTTATTTTTTGAAATTTAATTTATCGTAGTATTTATTATTTGAAGTTTTAACAATTGAACTTCAAAATTTGAACAATTGACGTTTCTTCATGGTAACATTGGAGTTGAGTAATCATCAAGTACTCAATTTATTGCCGAACTCAGTGCACTCCCTCCAACTCTTTCTCTTATTTACTATTTTATTTGCATATTTTATTTTTTCTAGTTGTTAAAATTTTACAATATATTTAATGCTGCAAAAAGAGTTTGTAAAAAGGTTGCTAATCGGGGAAATATAAAAAAGAGGTAGTACTTCAGCATCTGGTAGTAATTTAAATGAGACTACACATGTTTCTGAAACATCACCTAATATTAATATAGATTATGAATAATTATAAGAAGATTTCGGTATAGAAGATAATGAATTAGAAATGGAAGATGAGATACCACTTATACCTAGTAGTATTGGAGTTGGTAGCAGGGGTGGTGGTCGTGGTACTAGTAGTAGACCACCTGTGGCCCCGACTACTAATTGGAGAAAAAGAAGTAAGGTTTGGAAATTTTTTGAAGACATAGAGAATAGGGATAGAGTTAGATGCAAACTTTGTAATGATGATTTCAAACATAAGACTGGAGGAAAATTAGGGGGGACTGGGACACTTAGTATACATATCAGAGTTGTGCATCCTATAGAATGGGGCTCTGTGTTGCTTTGGGTTGTCTACCTTTTTCTTTTGCTTCTTCATCATATCTTATTATGTATATTCAAAGGATTTATAATCCTTTATTTAAAGGTATCCCTAGAAGTACTTGTAGAGCTGATATTTTTAGACTTCACGGACAATATCAAATATACATACGTTATTTGTTTGACCACCTTCCTTGTAGAGTTTCTCTAACTTCTGATATTGGCCATGCTGTTAATAAAAATAATTATTTGACAATTACATGTCATTGGATAGATGATAATTATTGTATGCAAAAACGTATTATCGCTTTTAAATATGATGAAGATCAGAGTCATACTGCTGTGTTTATAAGTAGTACTATTTGCGAAGTTGTTGAAATTTATAATCTTAACAATGTTGTGTATGTCTAATGCTTCTAACAATAATGCCGCAATTTCAATATTAAAACTGCATTTGCAACCACCATTTGAAGAAATTTTTCATGTTAGGTGTGCATGTCATGTTTATAATTTAATTATTTAAAGTAACCTTGATTTATAATCAACTGATATTACTCATGTTAGAAGAGCAGTTGGTGTTATTCAAGGAAATAATAGACAATCTAGAATTAGGGAATTTAAGAATAAGTGTACCGAGCATAACCTTAAACCCAGATTCATGCCAGACGAAATTGTTACTAGATGAAATTATACATACATATTTTTAAAATGTTGCTATAAATATAGATTGCCAATAACTGAAGTTGCTCATGCGCATTGTACTGATCGAAACCGTATGTTAACACCTACTACTTGGGAGGTCATTAATAATGTTGTTAAAATTTACATACATTGTATATAGCTACTGTTGAGTTTTCTGGAGCATACTACCCTACTGTTACAATGGTTTTAGTACATATAGCTGAAATTTCTTTTCTACTTTTTGAATTTAAGAAGAAAGAAAAATATAAGGATGATGTTGAACAAATGCAAGAAAAATTCAAAAAATATTTCTTTTCAATTCCTCCCATTTACTTAATTGGTGCTGTTTAAATCCTTCTATTAAGATGGCTGATTGTCACCAATTAATCAATGCTTTATATAGTTATATGGAGATTGGACCAACTGAAACCCCAGATATGTATAGCTGTATCAACAAGCTAAATGATTATTTACAATAATTTTATAATAATTATGCAAATATAGTTGATGATGTTGCTCTTAATGTAGTCAATATTAATCTCACTATGCATTGTACCACTTCTACAAGTTCTACTACTATCTATGATGATGAAATAGTTGATAGTTTTAATATTTTTCTACATTTCCTACCACTCAAACCAGTAGCATGAACATTGATGAACTTCAATTCTACTTGCAGAAGCAAAATGAGATTCGCACAAAGGAATTTCACCGTTGGTATGGTGGAATGAGAATGAAAAGGAATATCCTGTTCTTTTCGCTATGGCTCGGGACGTGCTGAATGTGCCAATTTCAACTGTTGCATCAGAGAGTGCATTTAGTCAAGCAAGACAACAACTAGGAGACACCCGTCACTCATTGGGAAGCAATGCTTTGGAAGTTTTAGTATGTTTTAGAGATTGGATTAGATCGGAACGAAGAAATCAAGGACGTGAAGATGCTGATAGCCCAAAAGACGAGGAACTTGGAGAAATATTAACACATGGTAACCCATCTAAATTTAACACTCCAGAAGAAGGCCAGTCAGTTCATATTGATTATGAAGAACTTACTAAGGCAACGCAAAATTTTTAATTTACTCTTTTTTTGTTAATTTACTTGTTGTCAAATGTAAACCTTTCAATTTGTAAGTTTGAATTTTGAAATAAATATAGCACTTGAAATTTATAAGTGCAATTTTTTCCCATCTTCACTGTATTCTTTATATTTTTACTTTATATTCATATAAATTACAATAGTTATACAATAAAATTAAAAAAAAAATTAACGCTAACTCGGCCTGGCCCGGCCCCTTGGAATCGTAACCCTTACTGTTCATATTTTACCCGGATGGACCCAGACCCGTTAAGCTCGGTGAACCTTAACCCGTAACCGTCCCGATTCGAAACCCGGATGGTTCCATTTTTTCCATAACAGCCCGTCCCGGCCACCCGTTTAACACCCTTATAATCTACACACATTCTAAGTTTATTCCTTTTTGGGGGACTACAACTACGTTGGCTAACCACTCAGGATATTTGACTTCCCGAATGGACCCTATTTTAAGAAGTTTAGTTACCTTTTCCTTTATGAAAGCGTGCTTCACCTCAGACTAAGGCCTTCTCTTTTGCTTTATCGGTCTGAACTTAGGATTCAGGCTCAATCGATGAGTTGTAATCTCGGGTGGGATTCCTATCATGTCCAAATGGGACCACGCGAAGCAATCCATGTTATCAACAAGAAATTGAATGAGTTTTTTTTCTGAGTTCAGGGGTTAGCCCCGTTCCCAGGTATACCCTGCGTTCGGGTAGATACTCGATGAGTATCACCTGTTCCAGCTCTTCGACCGTTGATTTAGTTGCATCCGATTCTTCGGGAACAACGAAAGTTCGAGGAGTGAGAAAATCCTCCTCATCATCTTCGATTACCTGATTATCCGATTCGGTCGAGGCTGGGAACGGTGATTGCTATTTGGATGCTTGTTTATCTTTGATGCTCGACTTTTCTGAGGTCGAGGGCGCTAGTATCGGCTTCACCTCATCGACGCAAACATCTACTTTGCAGCGTTTTGTTCCCCATAAACTATTTTCACCCCATCCACTGTTGGGAAATTCATCATTTGGTGAAAGCTCGACGGTACTGGCCTCCTGTTATGAATCCATGGCCTTCCGAGCAATGCATTGTACCTCATGTCAACTTTGATGACGTGAAATTTTGTTCTCTGGATGGTCCCGACTACGTTCATTGGTAGGATTATTTCTCCCTTTGTTGTTTCACTAGCCATGTTGAAGTCATTTAGGACTCGAGATGTAGATACAATTTGATCAAGCAGGGCGAGCTGCTCTACGACCCTCGACCTAATTATATTTTCTGAGCTACCAAGATCCACAAGAACACGTTTAACCTAAATTTTTTTTAGCAAAATAGAAATTACCAGGACGTTGTTGTGTGACTAAGAGAGGCCTTCTGTCTCCCCGTTGTTGAATGTAAGGGTGCCTTCGGGCATGTAGTCTCGGGTCCATTTTTCCCATGTAATCGATACTTTGGTGCAATTGAAAACAGGTCCTTGTGGGACATCCACCCCTTCGACGATCATGTGGATAATATGCTGAGGTTCTTCTTGCTCGTTCTTTCTGTTGGCGTCTCTTTCCCTGAAGTGATTTTGCTCTGTCACTGAGGAATTCTCGTAGATGACCATCGTTGAATAATCGAGCTACTTTCTCTCTCAACTGTCTGTATTCTTCGGTCCTATGGCCATGTGTGTCATGGTATTTGCACATCAAGTTAGGATTCCTTTGAGAATGATCAGTTTGTATAGGTCTGTGACACCTAGTGTCTTTAATCCTTCAAATGGCCGATACAATACTCGAGGCATCGACGCTGAAGTTATACTCTGATAATCAAGGTGCTTCTGTGGGATCCGCATATTTGTCAAACCCAGTCTTTCTCATAAGTCCCCGAGAATTCTATCCTCGGTCACCCCTTCTATCGTTGCGGGCTAAATTATGTCCCGTATGGTTGTTTCTTCTGTCTGAAACATACGGCTGATACCGATCTTTATTCGGCCTCGATCTCTATCAACATCCCTTTGGTTCTTACCTGTCGACCAGTTAGGATGCAGTGAACCCGAGGGGGCTCTGAGTTGGTCATCCTCAACTCTAATTTTTGACTGATACCGGCTGTGAACATCTGCCCAAGTCACAACCGGGTATTCTATCAAATTTTGCATCAGTTGGCGTGATGCGATCGAACTTTGCTCGTTTAGTCCCTGGGTGAAAGCCTGAACAGCCCAATCATCGGTAACCGGTGGCAAATCCATACGTTCCATTTGGAATCGAGATACAAACTCTCGTAGCATCTCGTTTTCCCACTACTTCACCTTGAAAAGGTCTAATTTTCTTGTTGCAACCTTTATAGCTCCAGCGTGCGCGTTCACAAATGAATCTGCCAACATGGAGAACGAATCGATAGAGTTTGGAGGCAATTTACCAAATCATAGCTCCCTTCGATAGGGTCTCTCCGAATTTCTTCAGCAATATTGACTCGATTTCATCGTCTTCCAAATCATTTCCTTTAATAGAACACGTATAAGAGGTAACTTGCTCATTGGGGTTCGAGGTCCCGTTGTATTTTGGTATGTCAGTCATCCTGAACTTCTTTGATATGGGCTTCAGAGCCGCACTTGGGGGGAATGGTTTTTGCACAAAATTTTTGGAGTCCATTCCCTTTAAGATCGATGGTGCCCCCGGAATCTTATCAACTCGAGAATTATAGGTTTCCACCTTCTTATTGTTGGCCTCGATTTTCTTTTCCCCCGATTCTATTCTCCTAGTAAGCTCCTCGAGCATTCTCATTATAGCAGGGTCAGTTGTCGAAGTATTGTCACCTGATCTTTCAGGCACTGGCTCGGTACGGCGAATAGCCTCTTGCTCGACCCTATTCGGAGCCACGTGCTAATTTTGCAACTGAGCAATGGCGTTTTGTTGGGCTTGCAGCATTTCAAATATAACATGGATACTAACACCTTCATATCCTCTTCCCTAGGTACTTCGACCGTCCGTCTGACCCTCTCTACATACGCTTCCATCGGGCTCCCCGCCTAAATCTGCATTCAAAGCAATGTGTGAACCGACATCGATCAGGTTGATGGGTGGTGATCCTCCGAGGTCATCTTGTGGAACCTCAATTCCTGGAGCGATAACATTCTCATTCTCTACGTGGAGTCCGAGGCCATTGTCACCGTGTGTAGCTGTGTTTTGTGAATTTGACATGATTTACCCTGAAAACAAAATTCTTGACAATAAACAAGCGTAAAATAGTGTGTTAAACCAGAATTAACATTGAAAAATCACTATTATCCTTAGCCCCACGGTGGGCGCCAAATTGTTTACCTCGAAATACGAGTGACAATTAAACTTATAATGTGGTTATAAGGATATGCGATTTAATTCAATGCTAATTGATAAATGGATAAATAAGTAAATGAATTAAATGACTTAAATGGACCAAACCCGTGTAATAGCGAGTTATCGACCTCGATCTGGATTAGACTCAAGAACTATTTCTAAGAACAGTAAGAACAGCAATAGCAATACGAACGATGTGAATGTAAAGAGTTAAAAGCGAATAGAGAAGTGTTTGTATTTCTCAATAGCAGTGTAAGCAAGAACTTGTGTATGATGATAATTGCGGTGATGATAATGTGTTTACAAATGAATAGGGTTTCTCTTTATATAATAGAGGAATTATAAATAAGGTATGATTCTAATTTCGGAAGTAAAATACATGATTGATATCATTAACCGTTAATTGCTCTAGTGGCTCCGAGATTCTCGTCGGGATTAATGGTCGATTGCGGATATCTCGTGATTCTATTACTATGGTGTCGATCTAGCCTGGTCTCGGTCCCTAAGCCTTCATATTCTCTAAGCTCGAACTTGCTTTGATGCCAAATTAGAATCGAGACGTACCCTCGAACCCACAGAATCGGGAATCCTCGATTTTTACCATATACTACAAGAGATACTTTTTCTTGAAATATGGACAAACGAAAGTTTAACTCCAAAAGAAGCTCTTCATGAAGCATCCCGAAATTTAATTGATTTATTTATTCCCTTCTTACATATGGAGGAAGACAACCTATATTTACAGGATAATCAACAGACGGTTTCTTTATCCCCTTTTACCTTTCATGATACATTGGCTAAACTCATAAAAAAACAAAAAAAAATAGCATTGAAATCGATTTTTATTGACCAATCAGAATTTCCTTCCAGGATCCGTAATTGCCTCAAAATGTCCAATATATATACATTGTTGGACCTTTTGAATAACATCCAAGAAGATCTTATGAAAATTGATCATTTACGTAGCGAAGATCTAAAACATATATTAGGCATTTTAGAAAAATATTTCGTAATTGATGTAGCAAAAAATAAGTTTTAATCTATTGGACTTACTTAGTGAAAATAGATTGAAAATCTTTAGCACAGTTAATATATTAATATATCATATATTCAAAATAAATTCATAATTAAATTGAATAGATGTATCTAGGGAGAATTGTGAACAACTATTTTTTGACCACACCCAAATTCTATACTATTTTGCTATAAATATTAAG
>ML415554.1:69394-115032 GCA_005239525.1 Nicotiana knightiana | reverse complement strand
ATATATATATATATATATATATATATATATATATATATTATACCTTATTTTTATTTAATAAAAATGGGTTAGAAAAAAAAGGTTTTAAAAAAAAGTAAGTAACGAAAACAGAAAAATACAAAAAAAATGAGTAAATATGAAAAATACAAAAAAAAATAAAAAATAGAAAAAAAAGAGTAAGTATCCTAACTACTTCCAGGATCTGCATTCCCTAACCCCCTCACTTCCCCTGTTCTTCACATCTCCCCTCAAAAAGCTCCCCCACCAGCCTCACATCCCCTAAGGTCCCAATCCCCACTTCCTCACTTCCTCACATAAGTTATAAAGTGCACACACATCTATATATAATTGAGAAAGGGGAAATCGGAGAAAAAAAAATAACATTATTCATTTACAGTGAAAATTACTTGGAGACAAGCTGCTTTTGTAGATTTAGTAGATTCAGAGTCGAAAAACGAAGTATCCTTCGTGGTTTTAAGATCGCGGTTTCAAGTAAGTAGATTGTAAATATTCTCTTTATTGTGAAATCTTACACAAGGTAACACTCAATCTCCGTTGTATAATTTAAACTTGATATATGAGATCTATGTCTTCTCAAAGTTTGAATTTTTTATTCGTTTGTGAATCTTCTATAACTAATTCACGAATTTGGAGGCGCATACTAACAAAGGATAAACTTTTTCAACTAAGGTTCATTCTTTTCCTTTTTTTTTTTCGCTTTCACTGTTAGCTTATCTATTTTCGTCAATTTGATTGATGTTCCGTTGCTTAGATTTGAGATTTTTATATTCAAATAGCCATGTGGTATTTAGTAATTGTATTGAGGTTGCTTAATGAAAGATGCATTTGAAGGTTAAAAATATGATGGAAACCGTGATAAAAATATTTGGTTGAAATTAAGTTAGGAAGGAATTTGTTCATTGAATTGTTGGGTTTTTCATTTTGTCATGCCTTAGTTCCATTTTAATCTCCTGTCGTTAGTGACTAACTTGTTCCGTTATTATCTATTTTTATCCATGCCCTGAATTTTAATGTAGTTATATATATTGGTTAGTAGTAAATGTACAGAAGATTATGTTCGGTCATGGTAAGTATAAGATTTTAATCACACTTAAGCCCTCCAATATATTTATAGGCTAATTAATTCTGCCACGGCCTAAAGATAAATGAACACGAATAAGTTATCACATCTCTTATAAATTAATAGATATCAAAGTAACTCCACAATATACTAGTATGCTTTAGGCGCGATTTATTATTGTGATTGTGTATACGTTCGCGCAACATGATTATAATTTCCAAAATTAAAACCAAGGTATGCGTTCTCAACTTTGGGAGAAACAATCTTAACAATAATAAAGTGTTATTAATTGTGTACATGTACACATGACATGATTCTTAACACACCAAACAAAACGGATACACTTGCGTGTGATTCGTTTCAAGATAATTTCATAATTACGAATAATCAAGCAATTAAAAGCGGTTAAAAAGATAAATGCACATAGGTTTAAAAATAAGTAATCAAAACAATTTAAGTAAGCCAAATATGATTAAAGAGACCATGCTAAAATCACGAAACTCGGGAATGCCTAACACCTTCTCCCGGATTAACAGAATTCCTTACCTGGTCTTCTGGTTTCGCTGAGTTTGAACAGAGTCAAATTTTCTCGATTTGGAATTTCAAAACAAATCGGTGATTTGGGACACCATAATAACTATCCCAAGTGGCGACTCTAAAAATAAATAAATAATCCCAATTCGAATAATGTCACTTAAAGTGAAAAAACTCCCATATCCCCATCGGGAAAAATGAGGTGTGCCAGTTCTGGCGACTCTGCTGGGGACAAGAACCCAGAACTTCTGGTTCAGGGTTCAGAATTCGAGCTTGTAATGTGATTTATACTTGGCTTTATTAATTTGATGTTATTATGCTTTTTGAGTCTTATGTGCTAATTGCCGCTTATTTACCGCTTTGATATTATTTGAATTGTATTAAACTGTCTTCTTACGCTTCCCTTCTGAGTCTTCTGAATTTATGGTGCACACGTGCGCGTGGCCCACTTTTCTGTTAGGAGTCATACCAATTAGAACGAGGTTGTGTCTCAGTAACTAGGCCGAGTAGACTTTCGAGCTTCCGGTACATTGCCCCCACCTCGGCTCGAGCTGTCCGCTTGGGTAAGCCAGGTCTAAAACACTCCCCTAGGGTTTAAACCTAGAATAACATAGCCTCATGCTGGATCCCTAGTAGGTATATTTGTTTACATCATGTGAATTTGACTTTGGGGACTCAACACAGGGGTTGGGTCCGTCGAGGACAGGTGTACCCAAGAATTTCAAGACCATCCTGATGCATCTTATGTGCTACTTGTGCATTATGTTTGATTCGGTTTGTGCATGTTGACCGGTTTCTAAAATATAAAAATAAAATAAAAATATTGAGGGAAAACCAGAAGGAATAAAATATGAGAGAGAGAAAATTTACCCGATTTTCGAAAGCCTCATTATTTACTCAAAAAAAAATATTTATTACAAATAAGCCTGAATTTTTCACGAACTGTCATCCTATTCCTGAAACATAAACGAACTACGCGGATCTGATTCTCACCGGATGTGAGATACGTAGGCAACCTCCATAGGGTTCGGCCCCATTTTTACAAAAAATAACTTTAAAAAAAATGGAAATGTGTCTAGTTTATTTATTTATTTTCTCTCTCTTAATAAAAAAAAAAAAAAAACCCAACTTCGGTTAATCCCCAACTGTTTTTGTCGGAATAGCCTTAGAGCATCTTCAGGATTGCCAAAGAGTTGTTCTCGCAAGAACGGACATGTCTGTCAATTGGGCATCACTTTTACCATCATGCCCATCCCCGACCCTAAAGTTATCTTTGGAAGTACGAAGGGGCCACAATTGCAAAAATAGCCCCCCTTTCTCGTGGATTTTTTCTTAAAATTGAGCTATTTACAAAATATTATTTTGCAAAAAGAGTGTGTTGGTTCTATCTATTGAGACTAGTGTCAGCCCTAACCTTAACCACCCACAGGTACATAATGAGACCCAGAATTCACCGTTGGCAGTTGTAGATGAGGCTCCACTTCAGCTTCAGATGTGGTGGTATGACTTAGGAGAAGATAGTCAGAAATAGCTCACCAAGCAGCTGGGAGCCCTCACAGATATTATGAAAGTTAAACCACAGGATGATTTNCCACAGGTACATAATGAGCACTATCCAGAATTCACCGTTGACGGTTGTAGATGAGGCTCCACTTCAGCTTCAGATGTGGTGGTATGACTTAGGAGAAGATAGTCAGAAATAGCTCACCAAGCACCTGGGAGCCCTCACAGATATTATGAAAGTTAAACCACAGGATGATTTGATTGAGGCACTAGTGACTTTTTGGGACCCTGTTCACAATGTCTTCCGCTTCTCTGATTTTGAGCTTACTCCCACTTTAGAAGAGATAGCTGGATATTCCGGTTTTGGCAAGGATTTGAGAAAACAGAAGCTCATATTCCCGAAAGCTCCCTCTGTACACCGATTCTTCGGTCTTCTGAAAATCAGTAATCAAATTAGAAAGACCAACGTAGTCAAAGGGTGTTGTTCTTTCTACTTCTTGTATTCTAGGTTCGGGCAGCCAAATGAGTTTGAAATTTATGAAAAAGGCCTAACCAACAAGCAGGACAAGGACACATGGCAGATTCGCAGTTGCTTTGCCTTCATCGTGGCTTTTCTAGGAGTCATGGTCTTCCCAAACAAAGAGCGAACAATTGATATTCGCATAGCCAGGGTCGTACAGGTCCTCACTGCCAAAGAACATCACACTCTTGCCTTGATCATTCTATCAGACATTTATCGGGCGTTGACTTTGTGTAAGTCCGGGGAAAAATTCTTCGAAGGGTGCAATATTTTGTTGCAAATGTGGTTAATTGAACATCTCTGACATCACCCCAAGTTCATGAGGTATGGGCCGAGCAAGGATAATTTCATTATGAGTTACGAAGAAAGAATAAAAGATTATAACTCTCCAGAAGGGGTGGAAGCTTGGATATCCCACCTAAGATCTTTAAATGCAAGTCAAATTGAGTGGACTTTGGGTTGGCTCCCAGTTAGAGAGGTGATACACATGTCGGGCCTAAAAGGTTCTTTGATGTTGTTGGGTTTGAGAAGTGTCCAGCTGTATATGCCACAGAGAGTTCTCAGACAACTAGGAAGGTACCAAGTAGTGCCTGAGGATGAAGATTTGAGTGTGCAAGTGATTGAGCTACACCCTGAAGCCCCACTCCCTGAGGCTTTAATCCAAAAAATTTTGAATGGTTGCCGCTACTTGAAAGATGATACCCAAGTGCCAGATCCTGCGAAAGGTGAGATAGATCCGGGTTATTCTATGTGGTTTGAGAAGAGATCTCGCGTGGATGATGAACCAGAACCCGAGCCCAAAAGGCCCGTAAAAAGGCCACATGTTCAAGTATTTAATTATAAAATCCAAGAACGGTTGGCTTGGGGTGAAAAGGAAAAGGATACAAAGCAACTATTCATGCCTTAGAAGAAAGCCTGAGAAACCTTAACTTTGAGAAAGACTTACAAGCGCAAGAAGCGGAAGGTGAAAATAAGATTCTTATCCGCGAGAATGAAACCCTCCGTGTTCAGCTTCAACAGATGAAGAAAGCCTCTGAGTTGCCAGTGAGAAGTTGGAAAGACCAGAGAACCATTGCCAATTTGATGGAAAAGATGAAAGATTATGATTCCNCCTGAGAAACCTCAATTTTGAGAAAAACTTACAAGCGCAAGAGGCGGAAGGTGAAAAGAAGATTCTTATCCGCGAGAATGAAACCCTCCGTGTTCAGCTTCAACAGATGAAGAAAGCCTCTGAGTTGCCAGTGAGAAGTTGGAAAGACCAGAGAACCATTGCCAATTTGATGGAAAAGATGAAAGATTATGATTCCATCTTGGAAAAGACTGAAAAGGCATTGGACAAAGCCAAGGAAACAATCGTATAGTTAAGTGAGGAGGCTGAATCAAGTAAGGATCGTCAAGCAACAAAATTTGAAGAAGAGAGGGCTCAATTCGAGTGAGAGAATGCCCATTGGGTACGTTCAAAATCTCAGCTCCATGAACAATTAGAAGAAATGAAAAGGTACAATAGAGAATACCAGCATGCAGATGTGCCACTGGTTGGGGGGTCAGCCATGGCAAGCCCCACCATGAGCAGATGTGCCACTCGTTGAAAACAAATGATTGCGGAGTTGACATTTAGTCTAGTTGTTAGAACTTTTCATGTCGCAGTTATTTTATTTTTGGTCATTGTTTAGTCTTTTAAATTGCTGTCTTTTAATTTTGTCAAAGTCTGCTAAGTCGTTTTGATGTAATGTTCTTTCTATCGTTATATTTTGATCTATTTCGTTTTGTTAAAAAAAAATACTATTATTTTATTTATTTATTTATTTTCTTCCTGAACTACGTAATGATCCGATTCATGTGGCGTCATGATACGTAGCCAATCCCCATCGGATGCGATCATAACCATAATTAGTCTAGAAAAAATGATTTTAGGAATAAATAAAAATAAAAAAGAGAGAGAGAAAGAAAAGAGAACGCTAAATTCAAGATGAAAATAAACCAATAAACCAATAAGCCAGGATGAAGCATGAAACCTGTCAAACTCATTATAGAAATGAAAATGACATTAGGTGCATGGCCTATAATGTGTGATTAATATCTGCAAAATTCCTAACCCTAACACGTTTGTTGTTTGTCATCTAAAGATGAGTTAAACAGAGGTGGTTGGTTGTGGTTTAAACTGGCGACTCACCCTTACAACAGGAGATCAAAAGGAAAAAGTAAAATGGCAAACAATAGTGAGAATGAGTCAAATAAAGATGATGTCCATGGACAATTGGTCGAACAAGGTACATGACTGGTTGAAGAAGTAAGAGTGTTGAAGTAACAATTGGCAGGGATGTACCAAGCTTGGGTGAATGGATAAGCACCGCTCCCACTACCCATAGGGCCTTCGGACAATCTTCATAGTGTGTTAGTTTCAAGTCAAGTGACCATATCCATAACAAGTAATCCATTCTACCAACCTGGACCTGGATTCAGTCCGAGCATTAACTTTCCTACTATCCCCAGTACCTCCGTTCCACGTCCTCCAATTGCACTCCTCAGAAATGACCCACATACTGCTCCTATTGTCCATACTTTCACTGTTCCTCAACCAGCTCTTGCTCAAAAATCCAACAATGATCCACAACTGAATACTCATGATGCTCAACGTTACTCTCCAGAACTGACTTTCAAGGTTCCAGATTCATACAAGCATACTCCTCAGAACATGTTCCCAGTTGAGATCGAAAAGCCTGATAAGAATATGGAACAAGAGGAAATGACTAGAAAAATGAAGAGCTTGGAACAAACCATGAGAAACATACAGGGTTTGGGAGGCCACAAGAGTGTGTCATTTAACGATCTATGCATGTTCCCCCATGTCCATTTGCCACCCCGTTTCAAGACCCCCAAGTTTGACAAGTATGACGGGCATGGTGATCCCATCACCCATTTAAAGAGATATTGTAACCAATTAAGGGGAGATGGAGGCAAAGAAGAACTACTCATGACTTATTTTGGAGAAAGTTTGACTAGAATTGCTTCAGAATGGTTCATAGATCAAGACATCTCTCACTGGCATGTGTGGAACGACATGGCTCAAGATTTTGTCCAACAGTTTCAGTACAATATTGATATAGTGCCAGACCGTTCCTCTCTCGTCAACATAAAGAAGAAATCAACAGAAAGCTTCAGAGAATATGCAATCAAGTGGAGAGAGCAAGCTGCTAGGGTCAAACCCCCGATGAAAGAGGCAGAAATGATTGACTATTTTCTCCAAGCTCGGGATCCTGATTACCTCCATTACATGTTAGCCGCCATTGGTAAACCTTTTGCTGAGGCGATTAAGATCGGGGAAATAGTTGAGAATGGCATGAAATTGGGCAAAATTGTGAGTCAGGCAGCCCTTAAGGCGACCACGCAAGCAATTCAAAGCGGGTCAGGCAGTTTTTGAAATCGGAAAAAGAAAGAAGAAGGATCCATGATGGTATCTAGGTTTGGGGGAGTTCAAAGAGGGATAGTTCCTTCTTATGTGCAATTCCAACAAGGCAATCCAATTCTCCTCAAAATTACTATCCACCTCAGGGTCCCCGGTACTCAGTTCCCCCACAACAATACACAATATTTAATGCTCAGGCTTATGCTAGGCCTCTCAATAACCAACAATGGAGGCCACCGATTCCTCAAGGCGCTCGTCAACTCCGGCCGAATTTTCAGGCACCATATAATCCTCTTCCCCGATAGGAATATATGAGAGAACAGGAGCCAAAGAAAGAGTTCACCCCAATTAGATAATCGTATACAAGCCTATTTCGAAAGTTGATGCAGCTGAAGTTGATTGAACCTGTCATGCCGCGTTATGTGAATCCAAATTCAAAAGGTTTTGACTCAAATGCAAGATGTGAGTATCACTCTAACACCCAGGGTCATAGTACCGAAAATTGTTGGACATTAAAGAAAGTCGTTGAAAATTTGATTGAAGCAAAGGCAATTGTGGTAACAAACAATGAGGATACTCCTAATATCACAAACAATCCGCTCCCAACTCATGATAATACACATTTTATTGGAATGATTTGTGATGATCGAGATTATAAGCAGTCTGGCAAGACAGAAATGGCAGTTGGAACCATATGGCAAGAACCAAAAGTGATAGTAAGCCCGCCGCATTTGGCACCATTCATTGTGAAAGGTGCGAGTTCAAGTTTGAACTAGCCAGGTTCTTGAAAAACGATTCTCTATGTTCCTAGAAGCACAAATAAGGTTGAGGTTCAATTGGGTGGGCCAAAACTTTACATCCCTAGGGGCATTCAAAAGATCGTTCCGAATAATGGTTTGAGAAATATAACAGAGTCGGTTGTGGTCTGACCTGCTGCACAACTCCCAGTAACAAACACAGAAGCTATTCCCTGGAATTATAACAAGACTGTCATGACATACAAAGGAAAAGAGATAGTTGAAGAAGTAGATGAAGTGGGGGGCTTAACCCGCTCTGGAAGGTGCTACTCACCATAGGAATTGAGAAAAGCTAAGCAAGCCAGGGAAAGTCACTTGCCAGTGAAAGAACCAGTTGCAGAAAAAGAAGCGGAGGAATTCCTTAAGAAGATGAAAATGCAGGACTACTCAATCATTGACCAACTAAGGAAAACCCCTGCTCAGATTTCTTTGTTATCTCTGCTTTTGCACTCAGAAGAACATCGCCGTGTGTTGATCAAAACTCTGAACGAAGCATATGTCTCAGAAAAGACAACGGTGAATCAGCTAGAAAAAATGGCTGAAAGATTCTTTGAAGTGAATAAGATTTCTTTCAGCGATGATGATTTGCCTGAGGAAGGGGCTGGGCACAATAGGGCTTTGCATCTTATGGTCAAATGTGAAGGGCATTTCGTGAAAGGAGTCATGATTGACGGAGGCTCAAATGTAGACGTATGCCCTCTTTCTACTCTACAAGAGCTGAACATTGACACTAATAGAATTTGAACTAGTAATGTCAGTATCAGAGCTTTTGATGGTTCAAAAACATACACTATTGGGGAAATCGAACTCACCATGACAATCGGCCCGGTTGATTTTAACATTGTCTTTCAAGTGTTGGATATGAAAACTTCCTATAATTTTTTTCTAGGAAGGCCGTGGATCCATATGGCTAGAGCAGTACCATCCACCCCNATCGAGGCCAAGGAAGGATGTGAATCCCTCATATATCAAGCATTTGAGGTGATTGAAGTGGACCAAGTGGAAGAAGGAAAACCAATTCAGCATCCCCGTCTGTCAGCCACATCTATAATGGTAGCTTCATTGATGTTAAGTCATAGTTATGAACCAGGAAAAGGATTAGGACCCTCTGCAGGGAATTGTGAACCCTATTGCTCCCTTTTTGAAGAAAGATACCTTTGGTTTGGGTTTTAAACCAACGTTGGCTGACATAGACAGAGCCAAGGCCCGCAAAAAGAATGGTTGGAATTTGTCCAAACCAATCCCTCACATTTCCTACTCTTTTGTCAAGCCGCAATTTGAAGAAGCCCAAATCCTTCTACTCAGGATGACATTGATGAAGTTTGCCAGAGTCTCAAGGAGATGTTCTGTGAGATCAATATGGTTCAAGTTGGTGAGGGCCCTAGCCGTGCAAGTGTTCAACTGATTGGTCCAGATACCTCGCTCAACAACTGGGAAGCAACTCATCTTCCCATCGGGAAGGAGTCGTGGTAGTCTGTTTTGCTTCTTTATCTATATATGGATTATTTTAAGGTTGTAATCCAAATATTTTAGTTTAATTTATTTGCTTTGATGTTAATCCTTCTATCCTTTCAAATTCAATGAAATGAAGTTCCAGTTTCATAGTAAAAATTTTTCTTTTCCTTCCCCTAATTTTTGTTAATTTCTTATCATTTTCAGTTTGTTAATGCTGGCTTTAAAAACATGACATGCACGCGGAATTCATGCCTAGGTCTAAAACAGCTGTCTAATCTTGAAATAATGAATCAAGAAGTTGAGTATGATGAAGATGAGGCTTTAAAGGAAATAAAAAGATAATTGGATCAATTTGAGAATAAGACTAAGCCTAACTTAAATGAAACTAAGGCAATTAACCTTGGAAGTCCTGAAGAAACTAGAGAAACAAAAATAAGCATTCATACTGCAAAAGACAAGAGATGCCATAATTCAAGTTTTTTTCGAGTATAGAGATGTATTTGCTTGGTCGTATGATGACATGCCGGGTTTGAGTGCCGATTTAGTGGTTCATAAGCTTCCCACACATCCTAATTTTCCACCAATCCAACAAAAACAAAGGAAGTTTAAGGCAGACATGAGTGATAAGATCAAAGAAGAAATCACGAAGCAACTAAGTGAAAATGTGATCAGGGTCGTCCGATACACTACATGGTTAGCAATGTTGTGCCGGTTCCAAAGAAGGATGGGAAAATCAGAGTTTGTGTTGACTATAGGGATTTAAACAAACCAAGTCCAAAAGACAACTTTTCTTTACCCAACATTCATATCCTCGTTGACAATTATGCTAAACATGAGATCTAATCTTTTGTGGATTGTTATGCCGTATATCACCAAATTCTGATGGATGAAGAAGATGCAAAAAAAACCGCCTTCACAACTCCATTGGGAACTTATTGTTATAGGGTCATGCCATTTGGTTTGAAGAATGCAGGGGCAACTTACATGAGGGCCATGACTACCATATTCCATGACATGATGCACAAAGAGATTGAAGTGTATGTTGATGATGTGATCATTAAATCCAGAACACAAGATGACCACGTGCAAGACTTGAAAAAGTTCTTTGAAAGGCTGCGAAGGTACAATCTCAAACTTAATCCAGCCAAATGTGCATTTGGAGTTCCTTCTGGGAAGCTTTTGGGTTTTATAGTTAGTCGAAGGGGCATTGAGTTGGATCCCTCAAAGATAAAGACCATTCTAGAGCTTCCTTCCTCATAGAATAAGAAAGAAGTCATGAGTTTACTCGGGAGGTTGAACTACATCAGCAGGTTCATTATGCAGCTTACAACCACATGTGAGCCTATTTTCAAGTTGTTGAAAAAGAACGCCGCTATCAAGTTGACAGATGAGTGCTAAGAAGCTTTTGATAAGATAAAAGAATATTTGTCAAATCCCCCTATTTTGGTTCCACCAGAACCTGGTAGGCCTCTGTTTTTATATCTGTCAGTAATGGATAGTTCCTTTGGTTGTGTTCTGGGTCAACATGATGCCACATGCAAAAAGGAACAAGCAATCTATTATTTGAGCAAAAGGTTCACCACTTATGAGGCCAAATATACTCTTTTGGAAAGAACATGGTTTGCCTTAACCTGGGTCGCTCAGAAGCTTAGGCATTATCTTTTGTCCTATACCACTTACCTCATATCCCGAATGGATCCCCTGAAATACATCTTTCAGAAGCCAATGCCAACTGGTAGATTGGAAAAATGGAAAATCCTGCTCATAGAGTTTGATATTGTTTATGTCACTCGTACAACCATGAATGCACAAGCTTTGGCTGATCATCTGGCAGAAAACCCGGTTGATGATGAGTATGAATCTTTGAACACATATTTCCCAGATGAAGAGGTACATTTAATTGAAGAAGTAGTCCAAGATGAAAGTCAAAATTGAAACTAAACTTTGATGGGGCTGTCAACATCAAAGGCATAGGGATTGGAGAAAATTCTTATATCACCTACTGGGCAACATTACCCAGCTACGGCACGACTTCGTTTCTTCTGTACAAACAACACGACAGAATATGAAGCTTGCATCATGGGTCTGAACATGGCAATAAATCTAAATGTGCATGAACTGTTGGTGATGGGAGATTCAGATTTGCTTATTTTGTAGGCTCAATGTGATTGGGAGACTCGAGATATCAAGCTCATTCCATATAGACAATGTCTGGAAGGTCTTAGCAAAAGGTTCAAGTCTATCGAGTTCAGGTACATTCCCAGGTTTCACAATGAATTGGCTGATGCCTTAGCCACCCTGGCCTCAATGCTTCCATATCCGGGTAATACTCACATTGACCCATTGGAAATTCAAATTCAGGATCAACATGGTTATTGCAATACAATTGAAGCAAAACCAGATGGTGAACCATGGTACCGTGATATTAAACAGTATTTGAAAAGAAGAGAATATCTGGTACACGCTAATAGGGATCAAAAGAGAACTATTAGGCGACTCTCTAATGGTTTCTTTTTGAGTGGGGAAATCTTATACAAAAGAACTCCGGATTTGAATTTGTTGAGATGTGTGGATGCCAAAGAAGCTGAAATCATTATGAATGAGGTGCATTCGGGAGTTTGTGGTCCACACATGAATGGGTATGTTCTAGCAAAGAAAATCCTTCGGGCAGGATATTATTGGCTTATATGGAGCGAGATTGCTTTCGTTTTGTTCGCAAATGCCACCAGTGTCAGATTCATAGTGATTTGATTCACTCGCCTCCTTCACAGTGATTTGATTCAATCGAGCCAAAAGCTTCAAATGGGCACATATTCATCTTGGTTGCAATTGAATACTTCACCAAATGGGTGGAAACTATTACATTGAAAGCAGTTACCAAGAAAGCAGTGGTAGACTTCGTTCATTCCAACATCATCTGTCGTTTTGGTATTCCAAAAATTGTTATCACAGATAATGCTGCTAATTTGAATAGTCATCTGATGAAGGAGGTATGTGAAAAATTTAAAATTGAGCATCCCAATTCAACCCCTTACCAACCCAAAGCTAATGGAGCTGTTGAAGCTGCGAATAACAACATCAAGAAGATTCTTACGAAGATGGTACAAGGGACAATGGCACGAGAAACTGCCTTTTGCTCTTTTGGGATACCAGACAACTGTCCGTACATCAGTTGGCGCAACGCCCTACTTGTTGGTTTGTGGCACTGAAGCGGTCATACCCGCTGAAGTTAAGATTCCCTCTCTCCGAATCATTGTTGAAGCAGGGATCGAAGACACTGGCTGGGTCAAGTCCCGATTGGAACAATTGAGTTTAATTGATAAAAAGCGTTTGACAACAGTTTTTTTGGTCAATTATACCAACAAAGAATGGCACGTGCTTACAACAAAAAAGTACGCCCAAGACATTTTGAGGTAGGACAACTTGTTTTGAAACGTATCTTTCCGCACCAGGAAGAAGCAAAAGGAAAGTTTGCCCCAACAAGGTCCTTACTTCGTCAAGAAAGTATTGTCAAAAGGAGCTCTACACTTGGCAAATATAGAAGGAAAGGTGACAGACATATCTGTCAACGCGGATGCGGTCAAGAGATACTATGTCTGACATGACTCTGTTGGGCATTTTTATATTTAGTAGTCTCAGGTTGGGATGACGAAAGGCTATCATTCTCGCTACCCAAACACTGGTCAACTCTAGTTAGCCCTTTGAAGCCTTGTATATATTATTTCTTTGTTTTTCCCTCTTTTGGAACCAATGTACTTAATTAAAAAAAAAGTTAAAAAAAAGAAAAAAAAAAAAATCATCAAAACAAGTTCATATCAATTGAACTACGTCCAACCTGATTCCGAAAGGATACGTAGGCAGCCTCACCCTGGGGTTCGGTCACACTAAAACAAAAATCTACATTTCCCAGTATTTAAAGAAACTGGGGCATGATTTTATTTTATTTTTCGACGGTTTTCCGTCAAAATAGTTCCAAAAGTTGTAATTCAATTGAATAGTTCTTTTTACCTTTCCCTTTTAAGACCTTCTGATCAACTTTCGAGAATGCTAAGTTGGTATATTATGGTGATGCCTCGGCCATTGTAAAGAGAGAAAAATAAAATGAGAGAGTCTTATTGGTGAAAACTTTTACGGGCATTATAAGGCGATAGTGAGTTGAGAGAAAGACAAATGAGAGAGGTCAATTCGTGAAAACCCACAAAGGGCATCGTTGGTCGATTTAGGCCTTCATATATCCCTGCACAAACATGGTTAAGACAAAGAACTCAGTTTCAAAGTGAAGTTTACAATGGATTTGGGAATAAGACGGTTCAGACGGATCGGGCATCTAGTCCAAAGTTCATGTCATGTTAATTGAAGTCAGCATATTCCTCCAGATAAATCCTTTTTATTTTTATTTTTCTTCTCTGAAAGGTACACTTCTTGATTAAGTTGTAATACCTATTAGTTCACCTTCTTGTTTTCTTTCGTACTATTCTTTTTGACTCCCTTTCAGTCTAATTTCATCAAAGCAAAGCAAAGAAAAGGCTGCAAAATTAGTTACAGTTTCCCTGTTATATGAAGCTAAACTTTCTGGGCATGAACATTATAGGCAAAGGCATAAAGCTATCTTTGAGCTTCCCTGACGAGCAAAAGGTTTGAAGGACTGAACAATGTGTCAAGGGTCAACGAAAGTTACTCAGTTAAAAGTTGTTCTGAGAGCAAGGTTTTTTGCACCATTAACATAAATGGTGATAGGCGCAAAATAGTCAGATTCTAATATTGAGAAAGAAGATCTCCAGAAACAATGACAGAATCTCCAGGCAATTTGTACAACCATCGATAGAGTCAGTTTTTCTAACAAGTGTAACGGACACAACGTCAAGTCGCCCAAGAGATCAAGGCCACAAACTGACCACCATTTTAAAAACTAATGAATCTTTCTTTGTTCAGAACAGGAACAGAACAAATTTAGGAAACAGTTCATGGAAGAACGAACATCACCAAGTGAAGTTCTCAAATCCTTGATTTCCTTCTAATATACATGTAATCATGTTATTTTTAGTTTCATTATAGGGAATACCCTATCTTCACCTCAAGGTACTATATCCCCGGTTGAATTACTTGTTGCCAACATAGGGTACGAAATTCCCTAGTAGTCTTAGAGAGCCAAAAGCCTCATCTTATAGCAAACACAGGGTACTACATCCCCTAGTTGCATTTTATTGCCAACAAAGGGTACGACATTCCCCAGTAGCATCTCAGAGAGCCACGAGCCTCATCTTATTTCCAACACAGGGTACTACATCCGCTGATTGCATTACTTTTTGCCAACATAGGGTACGAAATTCCCTAGTAGCATCTCAGAGTGCCACGAGCCTCATTTTATTGCCAACACAGGGTACTACATCCGCTGATTGCATTACTTTTTGCCAACATAGGGTACGACATTCCCTAGTAGCATTTAAAAGTGCCACGAGTGGCATTTTGTTGCAAACATAGGGTACGACATTCCCCAGTTGGCTCTCAGTGAGCCATGAGCCGCACCTTATTTCCAACACAGGGTACTACATCCCCTGGCTGCATTTTTCTGCCAACATAGGGTACGACATTCCCTAGTAGCATCATATAGTGCCACGAGACTCATCTTATCATCAACACAGGGTACTACATCCCCTGGTTGCCTTCATTCTTGTTAACACTGGGTACGACATCCCCTATTATTTATAAAAAAAAATGTGTCTTTTCCATTTCCTTATTATGCAATAGAAAAGATAGTTTAATGTGTTTTCAATAACTCACAGAAATTTCCTAGTGCAAACTGGGGCAGAAAGTTTTTGTTCGTTTTGTTTGTTTGTGATGGTTTGTAGTTTTTTCTGCAAATCACAGATTGGATGTGCAAAATGGAATGTTTGATCTTGATACCAGCCGCAACCAGCTTTGACATAATGTATGCGGAAACAGAGACTTTCAAGATCCATCCTTCCATCATCTGATCAAGAAACAAGCCTGCGAGAATATTTCATAGCCTGTTGCATCGAGAGCATCAAGTTTCCGAGTGAATGGGAGAAGCAAGTCAAGAATCAAGACTAGGCTCCAGAAGGCATTTAAATAGGAATTTTGTAACTCATAGATTTCAAGAGTATGTAATTTTCTTTTCATTTGATGTAATAGTCGGAACTGCGGATCGGAACCTCGACGAAACTTCAGTCGGTTCTCCCTCTAAGCATGCTTCCTCACTCTTCTTTCACTTGAACTACACGTGACCTAATTCCCTTATAACCCGAGATATGTAGGCTGCCTAAAATCGAGGCTCGGTTGCATCTTTTTATTTAATCTTCTTTTTCTTTTCAAATATTAGTGAGGTCAAAAATTAGTCACCGTGTTCATTTTCTTTGCCTGAAAACTCTTCATGTTTCCAAGCAAAGAGGGGCATGCTGTGAACAACTAGTTTTTGACAATACCCAAATTCTATATTATTTTGGTGTAAATATTTCTTTTAGGTCTAATCTTAATATTTTAAATTTTTTATCTTACTCTTAATAGGTTTTATTTAAGAAATTAAAAAACTACAAAAATATTCACAATCTTAGAATATAAGATTTGTTCCTATGTTTAAATTGAAGAAGATATATATATATACCTAGTTTCTTCTAATTTAAATGTAAGTTATAATAATATTTTTTTAAGTATAATTTAAAGTAAAATGTAAATATTGGATTTTCTTATTTATATAGTTTTCTAAAAGTATAGTGTATATATATATATATATACACCTTATTTTTATATAATAAAAAATGGGTTAGAAAAAAAAAGGTTAAAAAAAAAAAGTAAATAACGAAAAGAGAAAAATACAAAAAAAAAACAAAAAAAATGAGTAAATCTGAAAAATACAAAAAAAAAAAATTAATAAAAAGAGTAAGTATCCTAACTACTTTCACGATCTGCATTCCCTAACCACCTCACTTCCCCTGGTCTTCACATCTCCCCTCAAAAAGCTCCCCCACCAGCCTCACATCCCCTAAGGTCCCAATCCTCACTTCCTCACTTCCTCACATAAGTTATAAAGTGCACACACATCTATACATAATTGAGAAAGGGCAATCGGAGAAAAAAAATCAGAACTAAGAAAAAATAACATTATTCATTTACAGTGAAAATTACTTGGAGACAAGCTGTTTTTGTTAAATTTAGTAGATTCAGAGTCGAAAAACGAAGTATCCTTCGCGGTTTTAAGTTCGCGGGTTCAAGTCAATAGATTGTAAATATTCTCTTTATTGTGAAATCTTATACAAGGTAACACTCAATCTCCGCTATATAATTTAAACTTGATATATGAGATCTATGTCTTCTCAAAGTTTGAATTTTTTTATTCGTTTGTGAATCTTCTATAACTAATTCACGAATTTGGAGGCGCATACTAACAAAGGATAAACTTTTTCAACTAAGGTTCATTCTTTTCCTTTTATTTTTTTTATTTTTTTGCTTTCACTGTTAACTTATCTATTTTCGTCAATTTGATTGATGTTCCGTTGCTTAGATTTGAGATTTTTATATTCAAATAGCCATGTGGTATCTAGTAATTGTATAGAGGTTGCTTAATGAAAGATGCATTTGAAGGTTAACAATGGGATGGAAACCGTGATAAAAATATATGGTCGAAATTAAGTTAGGAAGGAATTTGTTCATCGAATTGTTGGGTTTTTCATTTTGTCATGCCTTAGTTCCATTTTAATCTCCTATACTTGGGTGACTAACTTGTTCCGTTATTATCTATTTTTATCCATGCCATAGATTTTAATGTAGTTATATATATTGGTTAGTAGTAAATGTACAGGAGATTACGTTGGGTCATGGTAATTATCAGATCTTAATCACACTTAAGCCCTCCAGCATATTTATAGGTTAATTAATTCTGCCACGGATTTCCAAAATTAAAAATAAGGTATGCGTTCACGCAACTTTGGGAGAAACAATCTTAATAATAATAAAGTGTTGTTAATTGTGTACATGTACGCGTGACATGATTCTTAACCCACCAAACAAAACGTATACACGTACGCGTGATTCGTTTCAAGATAATTTCATAATTACGAATAATTAAGCAATTAAAAGTGGTTAAAAGGGTAAATGCACATAGATTTAAAAAATAAGTAATCAAAATAATTTAATTAAGACAGGTATGATTAAAGAGACCGTGCTAAAATCACGGAACTCGGGAATGCCTAACACTTTCTCCCGGATTAACAGAATTCCTTACCCGGTCTTCTGGTTTCGCTTACTTTTGAACAGAGTCAAATTTCCTCATTTGGGATTTTAAAACAAACCGGTGACTTGGGACACCATAACAACTATCCCAAGTGGTGACTCTAAAAATAAATAAATAATTCCAATTCGAATAATGTGACTTAAAGTGGAAAAACTCCCATATCCTCCTCGGGAAAAAGGAGGTGTGACAAATATTTTCGTTGAGGGAAACCTTTCAGTAGGTTTCGAATTTTCATAAAGGACTTACTTTCTAGTTACGGCCTTTTGATGTCTCTGAACCGTTTTTAGGGTGGGTGTAGTCTTTTATATCTGGGCACCGCCTAATAGGTTTGGTGCCTGATGCGTGGCTAGAATCCATTGTTTTAAGCATTATGTACCTTACATTTTATATGCTTTTGTGATAAAAATACATGTCATATGTGCATAATGGAGTCTATTTCATGTGTAGGTGCATTGGAGATGGAAGCCGAGCTAAATGGGTGCATACACGTCAAAAATACGCTCAAGAGTCGAAAATGAGTGACCCGGGACATAGCCGGGCGTTTTGGCCCTAAAGCCTGGCATGACTAGGCGTTAGTGGGGCGTTAGAGCCCAAACGCCAGCCATGCCCAGTCATTAATGGGGCGTTAGAGCCCAAACGCCAGGCCTACCCATGCTATAGCTGGGCGTTTGGGGCTTAAAGTCTTGGATCCTTGGTCCGGTCAATTCCGAGGTTTTAAGTGTTTTCCGATTTGAATAGAAGTCTCCTACACGTTTAGGGTTTATCCCAAACATATAAATAGACCCAAAAACATAACTTGGAGGGAGGATGCCATTTTTGGAGAGAAGATACACACAATATCATTGAGGAAGCAAAGGATTATCAGTTTTCTTCATCTTATTCTAGTATTTTCCATTTATGCAAAACTTATGCAATTGTTTGATTCTAGCATGAGTGGCTAAACACCCATTGTTCTAAGGTTGTGGTTTAGCCATGGATATTGTTATTCGACATTAACTTAACCTTGATTATAGTTCACTCAATATATGGTCGTTTCTTCAATTCTGCGTTTAATTGCTTAATTGTTTGACCAGTAGTAGGATCTATATACTACCTATGTTATACTTAGGAAAGTCGTATATAGATTAGAGAAGAATTGAAAAGAGCGCGATCTTAACCCTTCAGGAGAGCGGATTTGTGGTTAGGATAGGAATATACCTAGTCACCGTGCTTAATTAAACATCGTAATCTTAGTGCGTTCTAATAGATTAATTTCATAGGAATATAGGCGTTAATCTATTGAGAATAGGCGAGTAGTACTTCGGGAGAAGGCTACGAGAGCAATTATCGATTAATTAGCAACCATGAGTGAATTATATAAGAGGGAGAGTTAATTAGAATGCGGTGAATTGATCACAACCCTGGGATATTTGTCTCTACTGAATACACAAAACAATATTCTTGTCACTTGATAATTAGTTATTTCATAGAATCGTAGTATAAATTAGCTACATTCCAAGATTTTGTTTTGGCTCGATTAAATAAAAATTAGAGTGATTCAACAAGTACTTTACGCAAGTCCCTGTGGGTTCGATATTCGATTTAATATTATATTACTTGCTACGACCACGTATACTTGCCTGTGCATTTTGGGACCAACAAGTTTTGGCGTCGTTGTCGGGGACTTGAATATAGACTACTTTTTAGTTACTTGCTTTAATTATTTATTTCATTGAGTCTAACGTCACACGATTTTTGCTCTAATCTCAGGAACTTCGAGTGAATGCGTATGGTCAAAAGCCAGGATAGACTTGAAGGCTTTGACCCCGAACCTGAGAGATCAATTCATAGTAGATTGCGAGAAGCAAGAGATACAAACAATATTCAAGACTTCATTCGATTTCCTGTGAACATGGAAGAGGAACAACACATGGCTGTTCAGGAGGTGGCAATGCCCAGTATTGCTAATGTCACCTCCAGCATCGTGAAGCCCAGAATCACTGGGCACTTTGAGCTGAAACAAAGCATGATCCAACTACTTCATGCAAATGGGCAGTTTTTGGCTTTAACACGAGGATCCACAGCAGCACATTCTGAACTTCTTGGAGATTAGTGATACTTATATCACTAAAGGGGTCACGCTAGATTATGTGAGGCTCACACTTTTCCCATTCTCTATATTGGGCGAAGCAAAGAGATGGCTGAAGGCAAAACCAGCTAATTCCATCACAACATGGAACGATCTGGCGAGAAAATTTCTGGCAAGGTTCTTCCCTTCAGGAAAGACCGCAAATATCAGGAGTGAGATAGTCTCCTTTAGACAAAATATAGGTGAATCATTATATTCAGCATGGGAAATATTCACGGGGCTACTCAGAGACTGTCCTTATCACAATCAAACAAACGAGGTGTTAGTTCACATTTTCATTGAGGGACTCCATCCGCGAACAAAAATTATGGTAGATGCAGCAGCCGGAGGTCAGGTATTGGAGAAGAATTATGATGAAATATTTGCATTACTGAATAAATTCTCCAAAAGCAATCCAGATCGGAAAGGTGAGATGGGGAGAAATGTGGTTCAAAAGTCACCAAGGTTTTTTGAAGTAGATGTGGTTTCAGCATTGTAAGCCCAGATTTCCACATTGACTAACCAAGTCAATCAGATGAATCTGATCATTAACAAGCAACAATCTCAACCAGTGCAACAGGCCCAACCAGTGCAACAGATTCAGGTATTTTGTGAAGTCTGTGGAGAGGGTCATTCGAGTAATTTATGCCCCATTAATCCAGAGTCTGTCTGCTTTGTGGGTAACGCGAATAGGGGACAAGAAAATCAATATGGAAACATTTATAACCCCAACTAGAGAAACCACCCAAACTTCTCTTGGGGTGGAAATCAAAGCACTCAGCATAACTACAGGCATCCAGCACCTCAACAGCAGTACAAACCACCTCAGGCTGAACCATCAGCAAGCCTTGAGGAGATTATGAAGAGAATGATGAACAACCAACTTGCTTTCAATCAGAAAATAACGGCTGCTCACCAAGCCCAGACTGTAGCGATGAGAAACTTAGAACGTCAAGTGGGGCAACTCGCCAGTTCTCAAAATACCCGACCAACGGGGGCTCTTCCAAGTGACACTGAAGCTAATCCTAAAGCATCTGTTAATGCTATATCATTGAGGAATGGGAAGAAATTGGAAGAAGTCCAGTCCAAGAAGAGGAAGCAGGTAACTTTTGATGAGGAACCAACCACTATTGAATCAACATCAGACAACTCGAAAGAATCAGATAAGCCAACAAAGGAGGCGGTGGCTGAGCAACCCCCACCAATTGTTGCGAGGCCACCCCCTCCATTCCCTCAAAGGTTGCAAAAGGTGAAAGATAATGCCGCATACAAAAAGTTTCTTGACCTCTTGAAGCAGGTACAAATCAATATTCCACTGGTAGACATTTTGCAGGAGGTGCCCAAATATGCTAAATACATCAAGGACATTGTGGCCAATAAATGGAGGCTGACTGAGTTCGAAACCGTGGCACTCACAGAGGAAGTTATCTCAAGAATTCAAAGCAAGCTACCTCAGAAATTAAAAGATCCGAGTAGTTTTACTATTCAAATCTCAATTGATAAGCATGCCATCGGGCGAGCTTTGTGCGATCTTGGGGCAAGTATTAATTTGATGTCGCTATCTGTGTTCAAGCAATTGGGGTTGGGTGAACCACGCCCAACAACAGTAATCTTACAATTGGCTGATCGCTCCCTTGCTCATCCTGAGGGAATAATTGAAGATGTGTTGGTTCAGGTGGGATCCTTCATATTCCCAGCTGATTTCATTATCTTGGACTATGAGCCTGATCAGGAAGTCCCATTTATTTTGGGGTGTCCATTCCTAGCTACGGGACGAGCTATCATCGATGTGTGTGAAGGGAAGATGACAATGCGAGTTGGTGATCGAGTGGAGATGTTTAATGTTTATAAGGCACTCAAGTTACATGTCCACTATGAAGAACTATCCATGATTACTGTAGTGGAAAGCAAATCGGAGTCAATGGTTCCATACATGAGTCCTGTTGACCCTCTTGAGCAAGTGTTAGATGGGGATGAAGAAGACTGTGGGGATGGAGCAAGGGGAGACATTGAGAAAGCTTTTGAAGTATCTTGCAGTTACCTCCACGGGCTAGGAAAATTTGAAGAGTTGAACAAGCCTTTTACTCTAACCCCTCCTAAGACATCTATTGAAGAGGCTCCAAAGCTGGAACTCAAACCTCTTCCAGAACATTTACGCTATGCTTATTTGGGGAACTCTGAGACATTGCCCGTGATCATCTCATCCAGCCTGACCAATACACAAGAACATAAATTGCTTAGGGTACTTTGTGAGCACAAAAAAGCGATTGGGTGGACCATTGCAGATATTAATGGAATCAGCCCATCATTTTGCATGCATAAAATCTTTTTGGAAGATGGACATCGCCTGAGTGTTGAGTAGCAAAGAAGGCTAAATCCCATCATGAAAGAAGTGGTGAAGAAAGAAGTAATAAAATTACTAGATGCTGGTATCATTTCCCTATTTCTGACAGCAACTGGGTGAGCCCGGTTCAATGTGTTCCCAAAAAGGGAGGGATGACCGTGATTGAGAATGAGAAGAATGAGCTAATTCCTACCTGCACTGTCACATGTTGGAGAGTTTGCATTGATTATCGAAGGCTCAACAAAGCAACCCGCAAGGATCATTTTTCACTCTTATTCATTGACCAAATGCTGGACAGATTAGCAGGTCATGAATATTATTTCTTTCTGGATGCGTACTCAGGTTACAATCAAATTTTCATATGCCCAGAGGATCAGGAGAAAACCACGTTTACTTGCCCTTATGGCACCTTCTCCTTCAAGGGAATGCCATTTCGTCTTCGTAATGCACCAGCAACCTTCCAGAGATGCATGATGGCTATTTTCACTGACATGGTGGAAAAATTCGTAGAGGTATTCATGGATGACTTCTCAGTCTTTGGGTCATCTTATGATGATTTTTTGAAAAATTTGAGCATGGTGTTGGCCCACTGTGAAGAAACGAATTTGGTGTTAAATTGGGAAAGTGTCACTTTATGGTGCAGGAAGGCATCATTTTGGGTCATAGAGTATCTAAAAGTGGCATCAAATTTGATAAGGCAAAAGTGGAGGCAGTTGAAAAATTACCTACACCAATTTCAGTGAAGGGCATCCAGAGTTTCCCAGGACACGCAGGATTTTATAGGCGCTTTATTAAAGATTTTTCTAAAATTGCTACTCCGTTGTGCAGGTTGCTGGAAAAATATGTCAAGTTCAATTTTGATGCACCCTGCCTGAAGGCATTTGAGGAGCTCAAGATGAAATTGGTAGCTGCCCCCATAATTGTTGCACCTGATTGGTCAGTACCATTTGAACTTATGTGTGATGCAAGTGACCATGCAATTGGGGCAGTGCTAGGCCAAAGGAAAGACAAGGTATTTTATTCCATCTACTATGCGAGTAAGGCCCTCAATGATGCACAACAGAATTACACCACCACTGAAAAGGAGCTGTTAGCTGTGGTGTGGGCCTTTGAAAAATTCCGGGCATACGTGGTGGGCACGAAAGTTATTGTCCACACAGATCACGCAATAATCAGGTATTTATTTACAAAGAAAGAATCTAAAGCTAGATTGATGCGCTGGGTTTTATTGTTGCAGGAATTTGATGTGGAGATAAGAGACCGAAAGGGCACTGATAACCAAGTAGCTGACCATCTGTCAAGGCTGGAAAATCATGATCATGTTGAGGAGGGTGGAGATATTAAAGAAGTCTTTTCCGATGAGAAAATTTTTGCTATAACCCAAAACCCTCTTCCGTGGTATGCCGATTATGTGAATTATCTGGTGAGTGGGGTACTTCCTCCGGAAATAGAATCTGAAGCAAGGAAGAGGTTCTTACGTGATGTGAAATTTTACTACTAGGATGAGCCCTACCTGTACAACGAATGTGGTGATCAGCTAATGAGGAAATGTATTCCTGATATAGAAGTGGAACGGGTGTTGTATGATTTTCATGCATCACCATATGGAGGCCATCATGGTTGCGATCGAACAACAGCGAAGGTTCTACAATCTGGTTTCTTTTGACCAACTCTATTCAAAGATGCCCACACATTTTTTAAGAAGTGTGACCAGTGCCAGAGAACAAGAACGATAACAAGGAAGCACGAGATGACTTTGAATAATATCTTGGAGGTAGAGATTTTTGATGTATGATGGGATAGACTTTATGGGTCCATTCCCATCATCCAGGGGAAATAAATACATTTTGCTGGCAGTTGTCTACGTGTCGGAATGGGTGGAGGCAATTGCATTGCCGACGAATGATGCCATGGTTGTCGCTGCGTTTGTGAAGAAGAATATATTCTCCAGATTTGGTACTCCACATGCCTTGATTAGTGATGAAGGAACCCATTTTTTCAATCGGTTGTTGAATAACCTCTTAGCTAAATATGGGGTCCGTCATCGAGTTGTAACAACATATCACCCTCAAACAAGTGGACAAGCAGAGGTATCCAATAGAGAAATCAAGCAAATACTAGAGAAAACGGTGAGTGTGAACAGGAAGGATTGGGATGCTAATTTAGATGATGGCTTAGGGGCATACAGAACAGTGTACAAAACACCAATTGGGGCATCACCATACAAGCTGGTCTATGGGAAGGCATGTCACTTGCCCGTAGAGCTTGAACACAAGGCGTATTGGGCCATCAAGAAGCTAAACATGAACCTTGAAGTCGCGGGTGAGAAAAGATTGTTGCAGTTGGATGAATTGGATGAGTTCAGGTTGCATACATACGAAAATGCCAAACTTTACAAAGAAAAGACCAAAAGATGGCATGACAAACGTATAAATCCGCGTCATTTTGAGCCAGGCCAACATGTATTATTATTCAATTATAGGCTTAGACTGCTTCCTGGGAAGCTGAAATCGAGATGGTCAGACCCATTTGAGATAGTGAGAGTCACCCCATATGGAGCACTTGAGTTGTGATCTATACATGGTGAAGGAAATTTTTTAGTTAATGGACATAGAGTCAAACACTATTGAGGTGGAACCATAAATCGTGAGAAGACCAAAGTCGTGCTCGCTGATGAGAGAGGCGAGATTCTGCGTCGTGCCGCGACGTTAAATCAGGCGCTTCATAGGAGGAAACTTATTGACTTATTGTAATCGTCGTGCCACAACATTAACTAAGGCGCTTATTGGGAGGCCACCCAATGCTTAGTTAAATATTAGCATAGATAGAAGTAGTTCGTGTAATTATAGCTACTAACGAGCTTGCGAGTGCATTCGGGTGGAAGGAGCAGTGTGCTAGCATGACGGAAAGCCTGGCTAAAGCCATGGGGCACTGGGCGATAAGCCCCTAATGCCTGGCTAACGTTAGGGGCACCGGGCGATAAGCCCCTAACGCCTGGCTAACGCCAGGTTGGTCTGGGCTTTTCAGCTCTAACACCTGGCTAACGCTAGGGTGCCCGGGATTTATGACTAAAACGCACAACAAACGCCAGGTATGTTCCACTTCTTATTTTTAAATCTCCCAACTCTCTCTCAAGGAAGGGTTTACTCCCAAGAACACCATCAACACCGATTTTCTCGCACACTCACACCAAAACATAGATTAACATACACATCTTCACCCACACAACAAGTTCACAGCACACACAAATCTGCACAATTTCGATTTCGTGGTGCACTTCATCCGAGAAACACACATCAAGCGTTGAGGTATGATTATATCCCTACCCTTTGTTACTTCGAATTTGGTATTACAATTATGAAAGGTGCAGCCTTGATTCATGGTGATTCTTTATGGTTTTATGCAATTCATGGTCATATTGTATTATGTTGTGAATCCCAAATCCCCGAACCCTTTAGGAATGGGCTGAAATTGTGAAGCTAAGTGGTATTATGGAACCCCAACCATATTTGGGTACATGAGGCAGTCCCTCAAGTCCATAAGACCTCCCATGGCAGTTGTGCTAGCCAAGTGCTCGATGTAATGCCCCAATGGCAATACATATCCCATTTGGAGCCCGAGTCTCCGGTAAACTAACCACTAGTATCATGCATCGTGAACTCCATGAAATTTTAAGTTTGAAGAGGCTCATGAGAAGCCGTATGTGTCAAATTGTTCGTAAACGTGCCAAGGTGAAGTCTGAGTAACCTTGGCAAATTGGAAAAGCTTATAGAACACAAATTGTGACACCCACTTACTACTAATCATTTGTGCAAGGAAAAACGATGTTACCTAGAAGAGACACAGGCAAAGGAAAGGCCACGTCTTCGGCCCCAGTGAAAACTAAAGCAAAACCCTCACCACCTCAGAAGAAAAGAAAAGGGGGAGATGCTACTTCCAGTATGACTGGTGAGGAAGCAGTAGTTGTTGTCGCTGCTATGAGACAGCATACCGTTGGTCAACGGGAATATGGTATCAACAGCATACCGGTACAATCCAGGAAATGGTATGCACTCTGCAAGACAAAACATGTTCACCCTGAAGGGGCCATTAAGGAAGGGAGCCTGAGAACAAAATTCCCAGCGATTTGGAGGAGCATCCATGAGTTGGGTCTAGGATACATGTTCAGGCACAATGGTCACATCAACCTTAACTTAGTCCGGGAATTCTATGCAGGGTTTGTCCCTAAGGACAAGGACAGATTGGTGCCAATACGTGGGAACTTGGTGGATTTTTCGGCCAAGGCCATATGCGATTTTCTAGGTGCACCAAATGTTTCGGTGGAGTCGCTAGAGCAATTCATCCTCCATCCCAACTATAGAGAGGTGAGGCACACACTGTGTGGGGTTGAGTCCAGGGCTGCTTGGATTTGAGATAGAGCCACAAATCGCCATAAAAGGTTTTCCAAGAAGAAAAGGAAGGCTGAAACCCAGGTGTGGCTTAAAGTGATTAATGCACGAATACTACCATGCAATCATGACATCTTAATCAACCGAGAGAGGATTTTTGTGCTCTTATTCCTCATGACGGGGCAGAGAGTGAATGTGGGCCATCTGATGTGCTATCAAATGGGGTTGGTGCATTCCAACAATAGAATTGATCGAATATCATTCCCAAATTTCCTGACTCAGTTCATGCTAAATGAGAATGTAGCGGTTGATCCCAAATTTGACCATTCCATTGATCAAATCGCACGAGAGACTGATATCACTGGCTTAAGACTGAAAGAAGACTCTCCACTGACCATTGCAGAGCGCAATGTGCGGAAGGATAGCTTTATGACCCATCTTTATGGGATAATTGATTTGTAGTTGTGAATAGGAGGTCGGCCAACGTCAGTTGATGAGAGAGATGAGTTGGATCAGAGATACACACTCAATGCTCATGCTCAGCAGATGATTGGACCAGGTGAGGGGTACATGCTCCCAGATGATGAGGATATCAACACACCTGACGATTCTGATGCAGGGCCGATGCGCTCAGATGAAGATGATGATGAAGAAGATGAGCATGAGGAGGAATGGAGAGCGTCAGATGATGAGGACACTGAATGATCAAGGACTTCTTGTACCTTACTTCTATTACTTGTTTTGTCTATATATGATGCACTGAGGACAGTGCATGAATTAAGTGTGGGGTGTTATGCATACATATTGTGGAATTGTTGTACCATATGTGGGTTCGTGTGGTAGTTTGTATTCATGATAGTCAATGATTTTTCTTTTGAGTTTTGTAGTTGTTTTTGTTTTTTTTTATATAAATATGTGGACTTTTGCCGATGATGGATCTCCTAGACAGTTCTCTTGAGGGAAGTAAGTCTAAAGAAAATACCAAAACGATTTTTGTTTTAGGTAGTGTAGTAATTCCTCCTTGGTTTTTCTTTGGACCACGGTTCGTTTTCAAGGGTGTAACTTGAACGGGGTGTTTATTTTTGTTTTTTTAGAGTAGGTAGGAAGAAACTGAATAACTGAGAAATACCTTATGACATGTTTGATGCCGTCATATTAGGTTATGACATACATTCTGCTTTCCTTTATATTGGGTTTGACATGTTTGATGCCTGAGTAAAAATAAATAGCCTATTTTGTGATGTCTTAGCTCAGTTATTTGACTTGTATGCTACATAGTGTAGTAGTGATTAATTNTGACATGTTTGGTGCCGGCATATTAGGTTATGACATACATTCTGCTTTCCCTTATATGTTTGACATGTTTGATGCCTGAGTAAAAATAAATAGCCTATTTTGTGATGTCTTAGCTCAGTTATTTGACTTGTATGCTACATAGTGTAGTAGTGATTAATTCTCTCAAATTTTTCTGCTTGCTTGACTTGAGAGTTGAATAAAACCGTTGTGAGTGAGTCATGTGCAATGTGTGAGTGAGGTTTAGTGATTTTCTATGCTATCCTGTGTAGTCTAGAACTTGCCCCGTGTGTTAATCGAAGCAAAATTGTAGGTTATGCTAGTCTAGGGGATGACGTAGGCATTTTCTTGCTTGATCAAGGATGTGCTTGTCACATAAGAATTACATTTTCGTTACTAGCCCCTTTGAGCCGTTTGACCTCTTCTTTGGTACCCACATTACAAGTCGTACCCCTATTTTGTTCTTAAATTGAGATTTTTGCACCTTTTCCTCCTAAGGCACTTAGTCGCTAAAAGAAGTAAGGTGGGATATGGGGGATTAACTTTTTAGTGGAGCCATGGAAAGGCCTGTTAGTGCACTAAAAGTTATATTCAAAAAGTCACTAGCCATTGAATCTTCACGTATGGAGTGTGTGTAGGAAAGAAAGGAAAAAAAATGATAGTAAAAGTATGTACGAAAAGATACACACCTCCAATGTTTACTAATTTGTCCTAGTAAAAATATAGAAGTGCTTAATTGAAAAAGGGCTATGTTGAATATGAATTGTGGCAAGGGAATTGGTTGAGAAAAATATGTGTTGATTTGTGAAGGTAGTGTATTAAAGTGCTTAGGAGGGTTAGTTACTATTTTTAAATATATCCTACCCANATGAATTCTTTGTGAGAGTGAGTGAATTTGTTAAATTGTGTGATGTCCTTAAATAATGTTCAAAAGCATATTTGAATGTGTGGACTAGTTATATTCACTCTTTTGTTGTTGGTGAGGGCGCATGATCTCATGAACGATTGGTAATATTGTAACTTTTTTGTTGGCTGGTGCGCGAATTGAGAGGTCTTAGTAGTTGCAAGTCGACTCTTGAGGTTGGGTGGTAGCAATTAGGTTGGTTCGTGTGATTGATTAAATTGTTATACTTGGGCATGTTTAAAGAAGGGAAATAATGTGAAACTTTGTATGTTCATACTTGATTTCCGGTATCGATCATAGTTAAGGGGTAATGTGTGATTGAAAAGTAAAATACTCCCTGTTAATGAAATGTGTACGTGTTGAAGGATATTGCTCGAGGACGAGCAAGAGTCTAAGTGTGGGGTGTTGATGCGTGGCTAGAATCCATAGTTTTAAGCATTATGTACCTTACATTTTATGTGATTTTGGGATAAAAATACACGTCATATGTGCATAATGGAGTCTATTTCTTGTGTAGGTGAATTGGAGATGGAAGCCGAGCTAAATGAGTGCATAAATGTCAAAAATACGCTCAAGAGTCGAAAAGGAGTGACCGGGGCCATAGCCGGGCGTTTTGGCCCTAAAGCCTGGCATAACCAGGCGTTAGTGGGGCGTTAGAGCCCAAACGCCAGCCATGCCCAGGCGTTAATGGGGTGTTAGAGCCCAAACACCAGGCCTACCGAAGCTATAGCTGGGCGTTTGGGACTTAACGCCTGGGGTCCTTGGTCCGGTCAATTCCGAGTTTTGAAGGTTTTAAGTGTTTTCCAGTTTGAATAGAAGTCTCCTACACGTTTAGGGTTTATCCCAAACATATAAATAGACTCAAAAACACAACTTGGANTCTTTGGGAAGAGGATGCCATTTTTGGAGAGAAGATACACACAAGATCATTGAGGAAGCAAAGGATTATCGGTTTTCTTCATCTTATTCTAGTATTTTCCATTTATGCAAAACTTATGCAATTGTTTAATTCTAGCATGAGTGGCTAAACACCCATTGTTCTAGGGTTGTTGTTTAGCCATGAATATTGTTATTCGACATTAACTTAACCTTGATTATAGTTCACTCAATATATGGTTGTTTCTTCAATTCTGCGTTTAATTGCTTAATTGTTTGGCCAGTAGTTAGGTTCTATATATTATCTATGTTATGCTTGGGAAAGCCGTATATGGATTAGAGAAGAATTGAAGAGAGCGCGATCTTAACCCTTCAAGGGAGCGGATTTGTGGTTAGGATAGGAATATACCTAGTCACCGTGCTTAATTAAACATTGTAATCTTAGTGCGTTCTAATATATTAATTTCATAGGAATGTAGGCGTTAATCTATTGAGAATAGGCGAGTAGTACTTCGGGAGAAGGCTACGAGAGAAATTATCGATTAATTAGCAACCATGAGTGAATTATATAAGAGGGAGATTTAATTAGAATGCAATACGACTGGTGAATTGATCACAACCCTAGAATATTTGTCTCTACAGAATACACACAACAATATTCTTGTCACTTGATATTAGTTATTTCATAGAATCGTAGTATAAATTAGTTACGTTCCTGGATTTTGTTTTGGCTCGATTAAATAACAATTAGAGTGACGCAACAAGTAGTTTATGTAAGTCCCTGTGGGTTCGACAATAGATTTAACATTATATTACTTGCTACGACCACGTATACTTGCGTGTGCATTTTGGGACCAACAGTGCCTCCCGGATTTGCTAGCCTGAGTTGTTCGAATTTTCTTCGGGCGACAGTCCCTAAGTAGGAGTAGCCCTTGGGCTCGATAGTCCCCGAGTAGGGGTAGTCCGTGGGCTCTAGGATCCGGGATCGAAGAAGCAAAACGCGTAATAGCAAAGCAGAAATTTCTTTCATTTCTTAGTATCCAAGGTAAACGATGGAAAGCGCATAAAAACTTGTGCCATGGCTAGAGTGGACTATGTGGCCACGGTTCATATGACCGTTTGACCCTTACAATGAATCCTAACCATCAAGCCTTAGCTTTCAGTATATAATGTTTTCTTTTTCCCCTTCTAAAGACCTTAATCCGAGGGTAATGACCCCCAGTATTCGAGGTCAAACTCATGAGGGCTCGGATATTGTTGACTTGAAGCGAACGACCGCTGACTCTGATTTGAAATCGATATTAGAATCTAAGTTAGCACGTTTTACTTTTTCATTGTTAAAAGCCTTGACAAAAAAATCAATTTGGGACAAAACTGGTTCAAGAGGAAAAGAGTGCAACCCGTGCTTTCAAACCTAATAGCCACATCCATCTTTGGCCTTTTATCTGCATATGTTAGTCCGATTTATAAAAAGAGTAACTGAGCTCGTACCTTAGCAGTAGTACAAATTTAAGTGTGCCACGTACCAGTTTTTCGATAGTTGTATGTGGCTTCCCACTTTGAGATTGTACAAGCCTTTGTCGGTTATTCCGACAACTCGATACGGCCCTTCCCAGTCAGTCCTAGATTCCCTTCGTCCGGGTTCCTGGTATGTAATGTTACTTTCCTCAACACTAAGTCCCCGACTTTAAAGGGTCGGAGGTTGGATCTTCGGTTGTAATACCTTTCTATTCGTTGTTTCTGGGCGGCTAATCGGACCAGGGCAGTCTCCTGCCTTTCATCCAATAGTTCTAGGATCGTGATCATGGCCTCGCCATTTGGTTCTTCTATCGCATATTGGAACCTGAGGCTCGATTCACCTACCTCGATTGGTATTAAGGCTTCGGCTCCATAGAATAATGAAAACTGGGTGCCTCGGTGCTACATTTTGAAGTCGTATGGTACGCCCACAGGACCTCGGGTAGGATCTTCGTCCATTTATCTTTAGCACCGGTCAATCTCTTTTTCAGGTTTTGAAGTATGGTCTTGTTTATTGATTATGTATGTCCATTCCCACTAGGGTGATAAGTTTTCGATAGTATCTTCTTGATCTTGTGATCTTCAAAGAATTTATTTACCTTGTTGCCAACAAATTGCTTTTCATTGTCACAAATGATTTCGGTCGGTATCCCAAATCGACATATTATGTTGTCCAAGATGAAGTCAATGTCTTCTTTCTCCCAGAACTTCTTGAATAATTGAGCCTTGACTCATTTGGAAAAATAATCGGTCATGAATAGTATGAACAGAGCTTTACCGTTAATAAATGGCCACGGGACAAAAGTGGAGCATTTCTCCCGGTTGATAGATCATCAGGGAGTGTCTCTAGCAGTCGTCGCATTTCCGTATGAAGTCCTTAGCATCTTTTTCCATTTCGGTCCAGTAATAGATGGCCCTGATTAGTTTCCAATCAAAAGATTCTTCCCCCGAATGGTTTCCGCAGGTGACTTCGTGAACTTCTCTCAAGGCGTATTTGGTCTCTCCCGGTACTAAGCATCTGGCTAGCGGGCCGTCAAAGGTTCTCCTGAACAAGGCCCCTTCGACCAAGCTAAATCTGGAAGCCTTGGTACGCTTGTCTCTTGATTCTTTGGGATTCGAAGGTATTTTCGCAATCTTCAAGTAGTCGATGGGCTTGTTCCTCCAATCCCTAATTAAACTTCTTCAGTTTACTTCAACGTGGCCTTCTTCTATCATCGACTTCATGAGTGGGAATACTGTTCCCGAACTGAATTCATCGGCATCGACCGACGACCTCAAGTTAGCCAGAGCATCAGCCTTGTTGTTCTGGTCTCTGGTACATGTTGCAGGGTCTATTTCCCTAAATTGATTCAGTGTTACCTGTAATTCTTCCATGTACCTTAGCATCTGTTTTTATTTTACTTCGAACGTCCCGTTAACTTGGTTTACCACAAAGAGGGAGTCGCACTTGGCTTCGATCACCTTGGCCCTAAGGCTTTTAGTCAATTCCAGACCTGCAATCATGACCTCATACTCGGCCTCATTGTTTGACAATTTCACAGTTCTAATAGATTGCCTAATTACATTTCTTGTAGGCGGTTTTAATACGATGTCGAGCCCGAGCCCCTTCGCGTTCGAGGCACCGTCGGGAAAAAGGGTCCAGATTCTCGAGGTGGTCCTCGAGGTTAATAGAAATTCCCTCTCGACTTTGAATATTAAGGTCGGCCACGAAGTTTGCCAAAATCTAAGATTTTATGGCGGTTCGGTATCGATACTCGATATCGTACCCGCTAATTTTGATGGCCCATTTGGCTAACCGACACATATGGGATGGCACTAAAAGTACGACTTTAGCTTTTTGGATGCGCTTAGCAATGGGAGCACTAATTTTCCAGGTGAGGATACCTTGTTTTGGCCTCACCGAGAGTTCTATTGACGTAGTAAATAGGAAATTGCGTACCTTCTTCCTCCCGTACTAAGACTCCACTCACCGCCACCTCAGAAACCTCCAAGTAAAGGTATAGTTGTTCGTCCACCTTTAGAGTGTGGGGCAGGGGCGTACTATATAGGTACTGTTCAAATTCTTCCAAAGCTTGCTAGCATTCTGGGTCCTTAAAAGGTTATTTTTCTTCTTTAATAGTGAGAAGAACTGATGACTTTTGTTTGAGGACCTCGATATGAACCGGCTCAGGGCAGCTATACGCTCGGTCAGCCTCTGAAAGTCCTTGACATTGTCCACCATGGTGATGTCCTCTATGGCTTTGATTTTTTCGGGATTGATCTTGATCCCTCAATTGGATACCATGACCCCGAATGCGCATTTCTCTAGGTTCAGCTTCATTTTTATTTCTTTAGTATGTCGAAGGTCTCCTGCAAATATTTCAAATGGTCATCTGCTAGAAGGGACTTGACTAACATGCCGTCAATATAAACTTCCATTGATTTTCCTATCCACTCTTCGAACATCCAATTTACTAGGCATAATAGGTGGCACCAACGTTCTTTAGTCAGAACGACATTACATATAACATTAGGTGCCAAATTTAGTGATAAAAGAAGTCTTTTCTTGATCGTCCGGGTCCATTCGAATTTGGTTGTACCCAGAATAGACATCGAGAAAGCTGAGTATCTCATGCCCGGCCATCACGTCGATCATCCGATTGATGTTAGGCAAAGGAAATAATCATTGGGGCATGCCTTGTTTATATCTTTGTCATCTACACACATTCTTAGCTTATTCCCTTTTTAGGAACTAGCTCTACGTTAGCTAACCAGTCCGGGTATTTAACTTCCCGAATGAACACTATTTTAAGGAGATTTGATACCACGTCCTTAATGAATGGATGCTTGACTTCGGAATACGGTCTCTTCTTCTACTTATCTGGATGGAACTTCAAGTCCAAACTCAGCTTATGAGTGGTTACCTCGGAGTGATCCCTATCATGTCAACATGGGACCAAGCGAAACAATCTATTTTAGCCTTAAGAAAATTAATGAGTTTTTTCCTGAGCTCGAAGGTTAACCCCGTGCCCAGGTATACCTTTTGATCTGATAGGTGTTCGATCAATATGACTTGCTCCAACTCTTCGACTGTCGATTTGGCGGCGTCGGCATCATCAGGAGCCAAATGATCTCGAAACTCCGTAATCATCCTCCTCGTCTATTCATCGTTCCTCCGGTTCGGTCGAGACCGAAATTAGTGATTTCTATTTAATATCTTCCTTTCTGGTTGGCTACGTATTCCTTGATGTCGAAACTGCGGGAACCGTGATTACCTTTTCTATTGCAAACATTTCTTTTGCAGCTATCTGCTCTCCATAGACCTTCTTGACTCCTCCCAGTGTAGGGAACTTCAGCGCCTCGTGCAATGTCGAGGATACCGCCCTCATATTGTGAACCCAAGACCTTTAGAATAGGGCATTGTACCTCATGTCCCCTTCGATCACGTAGAACTTTGTCTCTTAGATCACCCCGGCGGTTTTTACCGGCAGGTTAATCTCCCCATTAGTGATTTTGCATGCAATGTTAAATCTGTTCAACACCCGAACTACCAGCACTATTTGGTTCTGCAACCCCAATTTCTCTACGACCCTAGATCTGATGATGTTGAGTGAGCTTCCTGGATCAATCAACACACGTTTAACTCGAGATTTATTGATAATAACGGATAATACCTATGCATCATTGTGAGGTTGTACGATGCCCTCGACATCCTCATCGCTGAATGAAATGGTTCCCTTCGGGACATAATCTCTAGTGTGCTTTTGCCTTGTGGTAGATACTTTAGTGCGCTTTATCATTGGGCCTTAGGGGATATCGACCCCTCCAATGATCATATTGATGACGTGATGAGGATCCTATTGTTCGGCATGTTTGTTGGCGTCCCTCTTCCTGAAGTAGTTTTTAGATCGATCACTCAGAAATTCTCCGAGGTGTCCGTTATTGAACAACCGGGAAACTTCTTCTCTCAATTGTCGGCAATTCTTGGTCCTATGGCCATGAGTTCCATGATACATACACCTCAAGTTAGGATCTCTTCGGGTAGGGTCGGACTGTAATGGTCGTGGCCACTCGATTTGCTTGATGCCACGGATTCTTATACGATGCTGGCAACATCAATGTTAAAGTTATACTCTGATAATCTTGGTGCTTCCCTACTCCCGAGCAGCCTGTCGAAACCATTTTTTCTCATCAGCCCTCGACTACTTGGCCCTAGATTTTCTTGCTTTTCATTTCTTATAGGCTCATGCCTGGACCCATTTCCCCTTCGGTATGCTCTCTATAGTTGGTACCGATCCCGGACTGGCCTTGGCTCATGATCGATGGCTCTCTTGGACCTGTCGTCGGCCTTAATGGGCAAACAGACCCAGAAGGGGCTCTGAGTTGGTCGTCTTCGACTCTGATCTTGGACTGGTACCTGTTGTGGACGTCAACCCAAGTTACTGTCGGGTACTCAACCAAATTTTGTTTTAGCTATTGTGAAGCCAAAGAGCTTCGGTGGTTAAGTCCTTTAGTAAACGCCTGAACACCCCAATCATTTGCGACCGGAGGCAAATCCATCTGTTCTATTTGAAACCTCGGCACGAACTTCTTGAGCATCTCGTTGTCTCTTTGTTTACCCTTAAAAAGGGTTATTTTTCAGGTCTCGACCTTGATAGCCCGGTATCGGCCTTCACGAAGGAATTTGAAAGCATAGCAAACGTGTCAATGGAATTTTGTGGTAAGTTGTGATACCATATCGTTGCTCATTTGGAGAAAGTTTCCCCAAACTTCTTTAGCAACACCTACTCGATTTCATCATTTTCCAAGTTGTTCCCTTTGGTTGCGCATGTATAGGAGGTCACATGCTCATTCAGATTCGTGGTTCCATTTTATTTTTGGGATATCGGGCATATGAAACTTCTTTGGGATCGTCTTAGGTGGTGCACTCAGAGGAGAAGGCTTCTGGATAAACTTCCTAGAATCTTTTCCTTTCAACATGGGGGTGATCTCGGGATTTGATCGACCCTGGAATTGTATGTTTCCACCTTCTTATCATTGGCCTCAATTTTATTTTCACCTTACTCCACCCGCTTCGCTAATGCTTCGAGCATTCTCATTATTTCGAGATTGACCCAGGGCTCAGCTTCACCCAGTCTCTTTGTGTCTGCTCATTTCTTAGTACATTTTCCCGGGACGATTCGGGCTCAACTCTGCTCGGGGGTGGCTTTGATTCTGCAGCTGTGTTGTCGCTTCCTGTTGAGACTACAATATTTCGAAGATTAATCGTAGGCTTACCCCATCGCCGTCTCCTTCGGATGCTTCTCGAGTTGTTGACCGAAGTCCCCTACAAACGCTGTTTTCGAGGTCAGTTGGCAGGTTGACATTGATGGCCACCTGTGAGTTAGCATCGACCGGTTCGGCAATTGGAACTTCATTGGGATCATTAGGAGGTACCTCATTGCTAGGCACCAGATTGTTATTTTCGCTATGATGTCCAGACTCAGCGTCAACGTTCATATGGGCAGACTTAGAATTTGACATTCTATATGACCTGAATTAAGACTTTAAAGAACAAGCATAAAATAGAGTGTGTTATGGAGATTTGTATAAAATCACCATATCCTTATCTGCTCGGTGGAGGCCAAACTGTTTACCCTTAAAATGGATAAAAATTGAATTTATACGTGATTTTAAGGATACGTGGATTGATTCAACACAAATAATCAAGAATATTAAAGAGAAAATAAATAGTCAAATTATAATGCTACGACCCAGCTCAAACTTAGGTTGAACAGTAGTTCTACCCTCGATCGGACCCTTGGCTCGAAACCAATTGTGAATGAACAACAAACAATAAAGTAAGAAATTTTCAATAGCTAGAAAGCAAAAAAATGAATTTGTATTGCCTTGGTTGCATGTTTCAATGTGTCTTATCAAAGAAAAACATTCTCTCTATATAGTAGGAGAGTTTCATCCCTAGTACAAATCTAAAAAAGGTAAAAAATCATCCTTTCTTGTTAATTACTAATCTGTAACCAAGATCGGGCGAAATTTGCGTCGTGATATCGAGTTAGGTACGGGTATCACAACCTTCTGTTAGTCGTGGATACACGTTTGCCATATTTCTTGAGGTCTTTGACCTCGTTTTGGGTCCGGAGACCGTTGCTTTATCACGCCCGATGATGAGCACATCGTTCACCCTTGTCTCGTCTTCTTCACCGTGAAATCGAGGTGTGCACTGTCTCTGATTTTACCTGTATACAATGTTATACCTGCATTACACAAAAAATTATAATATTTATGCGTCGGGATCAGAATTTCTTCTATTTCTTCAATGCAACTTTAGAATCTGATCTGAAGTTCTTCTATCTTTCCAATGTCACTTCAGAAAATCGAATCTTAAGTAGTTCTATCTATTCAATGCAACTCGAGAATCAGATCTGAAGCTCTTCTATCTTTCCAAAGAAACTTCAGAACATCTGAATCTTAAGTAGTTCTATCTCTTCAATGCAACTTCAGAAATTGGATCTTAAATTCTTATATCTTCCATTCAATTTCACACAATTCGGATCTTAAGTATTTCTATCACTTCAATATAACTTCACACATCGAATCTTAAGTTCTGAAATATAAACTTGTTCTCCGAATTCAACAATCCAACACACGATTCAACACCAAAATCAACTCCAAATGAGCTCAAATTTGAAACATTACTTTCAAATATCGTAAATAACAAACCTCAATCATCAAATTATCAAAACAACAAAAAATATAACAAGCTCATTTAGCAAAAATGGTGTTTTGCAACTAAGAAGAAGAAGAATAAACCAAGCGACTCGTACATACTTGGAATAGGAAGACAGAAAAGACGAAAGCATTAGAAATGCTCCTGGATACATGAGACATAATACAGAAAAGACAAAAACAAAAGAGAAGAAGAAAAGAAAGCGTATCTAGTTACACAAAAAATTGAATGTCAATTAAAATTTTTAAGAAAAATGGCTACTGGTTGAATGGGCTTAACCAAATAGGGTTCCCTGTTAATATCATAAAAAGCTAGGCCGGGCTCAAAATGGATTCTGCTTGACTCAACTCGAAGGTCAAGCTCGGATACAATTAAACTCTTACAGTGACATAACATAGGAAGACAATTGTTACGAAGGTGTCTTGTCAATTAGAAATTGAAAGGTATTTTTTCCTAAAATTTATTTTGAAAAATATTTTCTAGAGTTTTTTTTCTTTAAAAGAAAACCAAAGGTTCAAAATTTTTGCAATAAATTTTATATTAAAATTTACATAAAAAGTATAATTATAAGTTAGAATTGTTAATACTTTAATATAATTAAAAAGTATTTGCAACAAATATGATAAGAAGCTTGTTTAACTTTTCTTCTAGTAATAGATTCACATAAATTAAAACGGATGTGTTATTATTCTTCACAAAACACTTTTTCCAAAAAAAACAAAATTTTAAAAATGCTTTTTCCAAGCCTTGTCCCAAATAGCTAAATATGTCTTTGTCTGAATGGGAGGGCCTACATTAATGTCACGGCCATTGCTATTTTCTTGGATATTCCTACACCATGTTTTAAACAGTAAAAAACAAAATAGGTTTTATTTATGGAAATTTAAGATTTTTAAAAAATAAATAAATTAATAATACCTAAGTTTCTTTCATAATTCTTCATAACATTTCTGGTTTTTCTAATAATTCCCTCCCTCTAAATTAGAGGTATTACAAATCTCACAATTTTTTTGGTTAAACATATATATATATATATATATATATATAACATGCAAAGATTTAACTTTTTGTAATCACTTTTCCATATATATAACATAAGGTACAACAAAGGAGGGAGACAAAAACCTGACCTCCAAACATACGATGAAAGAACACTTGGTTGTCCAATCTTGACAACCAAATGGATCCTGAATGCTATGATAGGTTAGACCTATAATGATGTTCCAATTATCTACCCAGAAATGATAGATAATTGGATATACAAAATCAAGTTGAAGTAAGCCTAGGTCAACTATACAAAATAGCACAAGGTGATCCTAAATCTACCAAAGTATTGAGTTGGAATATCATCTTCCATGTATAAAGAATTCTACATCAAATAAAAGTGTAGAAATTCCCAATTGAGTGTGATAATGGAGGGGACTATCTTTAGCTCTGCTTTGACATTGAATACAATGAAAGCTAGATTGAAGATAATTATCAAAAAGGCCCATAGAACTGGGTTGAGTAGCTGCTGCTTGTTGTTGTTGACAGAAGGGAGTGATCACTGCGTTGCTTCATTTGTTCAGTAGACCTTGAGTCCTGGAACTGACTTTTGACTGCTAGGTAGACTGTTTCCATGAGTGTGCTTTTGTTGCTGAGAGTTGATAGGTGAAGAAGGCAGCGTGAGCTAATAGGTGAAGAAGGCAGGGTGACTAGGTCTGAGTCCCTAGAAATTTCCTGCTTTGGACTTGAATGGATGGCATGTTGTTGTGAGTGCTGCTGCTGCATGAGATTAGGAGAAAGTGGGATCTCCTTGTAGTGTTTGCTTTATGCAAGAAGAGGGCAACATATTTGGAGCTGCTATTGACACAATGGTGAAGGCATCTCGGGTGTGATGTTTACTATAACATGTGTACAAGACTTGAAGTTGGTGTGTGTGTGTGGAGATGGGATGGGAGATGATTGACAGACTTGGTAAAATTGATGCACTTTCAGTAGAATGAGCATCTGAGATGATGATACCACTGACTGAAAGTGCAGCAATTGACCAAGCCAGTTCCATGTACCTGCAAAAATTAGTACACATGTTAGTGAAAGAGGACTCTGTTTCCAGGTTCTTGTGGGGTCTGTAAGTGAGCATTGGTGCAGGAAGAAGGATGTTATCTCTACTTTTGGTTGAGCAGCTGTTTGCAGGTTCTTGTATTAGCTGCAGACACTTATGTGGTTGTTTCTATGGTTGGGAGGGTGTGAAGTAGGTGGGGAATTACAAATGCAGGTATAAGGGACCTTATTGAGGATTAGAGCTTGAACATATGCTTTTTTTTTTGGTTTTTGTGGGATGTCCTACTATTATTTTGCTGATGGTATTATTGTAGTGATGATGTGCTTTATCGAGTTGATATATTTCCAGAGGAGTGAACATCATGGATGCTTATACCACACTTTGAAGATATATCAATTGGTTGAGCATGAGGGGGAAGATGGAACCTGCAAAAAAGAGAACAGAGTTAGGTAAAATTTGAGCATTTCTGCTAGATTTCTGGATTTGCTGCTCTCATGAGGTTCAATGTTGTTTGCATTCAAGTTCTTGTGTATACTGATGCAACATGAATGAGGGTGGGTGATTATTCACTGGTGTTTGTAGGTGTATGGTTGGTTATGTGGGTGTTTATATGGGTTCTTGTGTTTGGAAGGAAGAAAGAGGGTGTTGTTGTGGTCTTTTAGAAGATTTAACTTTCAAAAGTAGTTTCTAAGATATCTGACCATACTACTTCATTCGCAAAGGCCAAAAGAACTGCAAAAACCCATACTTTTCCAAAAAGATTCTTGTTGGCACCTTCTTTAGCTAAAAGGTTCGCCACACTGTTATTCTCCCTATAGTTATACCCCATTGTTAGATTCCCAGCTGCTGCATCAGTGACCTGCATTCACAAATGAAGGAGTTATAAAAGAGATGTCCTTGTTGGATCATGTTGATTGTCTTAGCTGAATCAGAAGTAATCTCCAAGGGTATGAGACTATGTTCTTTTGCCAGTTTCAGTCCCTACAAGATGGCTACAAGTTCAGCCACACTATTATGCTCCCTATAATTATACCCCATTGTTAGATTCCCAGCTGCTGCATCAGTGACCTGCATTCACAAATGAAGGAGTTATAAAAGAGATGTCCTTGTTGGATCATGTTGATTGTCTTAGCTGAATCAGAAGTAATCTCCAAGGGTATGAGACTATGTTCTTTTGCCAGTTTCAGTCCCTACAAGATGGCTAGAAGTTCAGCCAAATTGTTAGTGGTATGTGTAAAGCCCTTCATGTAGCCATATATCCAGTCCCTCTGCTCTTCTTGATTACTCCACGTATTCCCCAATTCCTCGATCGCCGAGCATAAAACTATCCGTGTTCAGTTTATAAGAGCCCTTATCAAGGGGCTCTCGTTTCACATAGATAGTTATCCTTGGCTTTAAGATGTGAACCCTACCAGCCAGTAGGTAGAATTCAATGGCTCTAGCTATGGTATTTGCTACAAAAATTAGTTCCTTCTTATTGTTAAAAAAATTGTTACTTCTTGTGGTCCAGATGTGCTATAAATAAAAAGGAATAACATTATCACAATTGAAATTTGTTAAAATACTTGTCTTTAATTTTTATCCAAGTATTGGGCCAAGATGTATGATCAAAGATTAGATCTCGCGACAAAAATCACAGGTACATTTAATGGATAGCCTATGCTAGATTGATTGAGCAGCTATGCAGCGAAAAAAAATATATTGTATTGATTTATTTGCACTATTACAAAGGGTAAAATCTTGCTGGAGGAGGCCAACAGAGTGAATATATTGGCATGTGGTCTGTCTACCACGGGTTAATATCCAAGACGAATTTGATTTTCATAGGAGCTTAGAGTTTCTACAACCAATTGTATTCTGATGTAGTTATCTAATTCTAGATTCTTAGATTAAGCATCTATAACTAACTAGGCTAACTCTTAGAAGAACAGTCCATTGCAGGTGAGTACCTAAAACAGAGCTTAAAAATGATCTTATCATCTTTTAATCTCTGATTTGGGATAGGAACATTATTGACCGAGGATTAATTATCCTCAGGGATGACATAGATATGGAGCTGAAATCCTAGTTTGAGTTGAATTGAAATCTTGGTAGCCTCATCTCCAGGTTGGAAAGAACCATGGATTGTATTTTTGAAAGGAGGTTGATCAGGAATCTAGGAATACTCTAGAAACCTAACTATATGTCTTTTATGGACAACACATTTTGAGGCTAATGAACATATCTTTCACCCCTTTAGAATACCTTTCCAAGTTTAGTATTGGGGCTTCTAACAATTTGGCCCCTTCTGCCTTAGTCTTAGTCTTAGGGCTTCTAAGAATATGCAATAACTAATTTTCCCATAGGGCATGGGGATTGTTGAAAAGTCTCCAATTTGTTCCCGTTAGGATAGCTTTGCTCTTCCGGTCAGCCTTTTGATTCCTAGGCCCCTATTCTTTTTAGTTCTAGTGTTAATGTACCAACTAATGAGATGCATTTTTCTTTTCTCAGAAGTGGTACCTAAAATAAAATTCCTTTCCATTCTATCAATGGGCTTGTAGGTATGAGATGTAAGCTTAATGTACTGCATTACACGGATAAAAATGCTAACTAGGAAGTCTTTACCTAGAGTAGTTCTACCAGCTATATTTAAAAGACTAGTCTTTCATCCAACTAGCCTAGTATTCATGATGTAAACAATATACTTGGAATCAGCATTAGTATGCCTTTTTTGTAAAATGGGGTAGCCTAGGTACTCACCAAAATTGTTTCTAACCTTAATAAAGGAGCCCTCAGAGCACTCCTCTACAAGAGAAGACTGACAAATAGAAAAAAAGCTTACTTTAGACTTGGTGTGATTAATATTTTATCCAGACCTATTGTTGAAGTCATTTAGGTGGACATTGTTGAGTCATAGTTCTTAGTATGGGATCCATCAAAAAGAGTTAGGTCATCTGCAATGAATAGATGGGAGATCCTAGAGTTAGTTATACATATGGTGATGGGAAACCATAGCTTGGAATGCACTTCATTTTCAATCTGTCTGGACAATATTTTTCATGCAGATGATTAAAATGTAAGGGGAGATAGGGTCCCTCCGTCTAATTCCTCTTGATGGGTGAAGGAACTCAGTCCTAACTCTATTGACCAATATAGCTAAGAGGTGGTGGTGATGAAGTGTCACGACCCATTTTCCCCCTCTGTAAGACGTCATGACGGCACCTAGTCATTACGACTAGGTAAGCCTATTAACATTGAAATAACATAAATAAAGCAATAATTGAAAAGCTAAGCTTCAAAAGATACTATATATAATGGTAAATTGCCGCTCGGCATATATAGGTAAAGCCAATACTCTAGTATACACAATATTTTTCCAAAACCCGGAATCACGAGTCACAAGCTCTAAGAAAACTGTCTAAATTGTTTCATATACATAGTCTAAAGAGGTAAGGAAGGAAAAATAGTATAAAGGATAGAGGGGGACTCCGAGGATCTGCGGGCACGTGCAGATATACCTTGAAGTCTCCGGTAGGCTGCTGCGGCTGTACTAATAATGAGGCGGACGAGAAGTACCTGGATCTACACACGAAAAACATGTACAGGAAGGACGTGAGTACACCACAATGGTACCCAATAAGTGCCAAGCCTAACCTCGGTCGAGTAGTGACGAGGTCAGGTCAGGGCCCTATTGGAACACACACACACACACACACACACACACACACACACACACACACACACACACACACACACATATATATATATATATATATATATATATATATATTATGAAGTAAAATAGAGGAAATGTCACAATAATAAGGACTGAAATGTAACAATGAACGAATCATGGAAAAGCACAACTCAGAACACAACCGTTCAACATGGGATCTCCCGGTATACTGTCCCGTAGTCCCAAATGTAAATATGCAGGGGGATCTCTCGGAATACCGTTCCATAGTTCAAAATTAAATATGAAATACAGGGGATCTCATGGAATACCGTTTCGCAGTCCTAAAGTAAATATGCAGCAAAATGACAAGATTCAATAATCATAGCACGGCCACAATTTATCCTTAGTGTAAGCTAAGGAAAAGCAGGTAAAAAACTAAGCATGTTGCACGTAGTTCAAGTAAACAGTTAAGGCAAATAGGCATAATTTCTTAGTCTAACATAATGCTACACAAGCTAATAAGTTTAAATAAGAGGAAGGATAGATTTGCTTTATCATGAAAATCAGGTTTTACAACAATCAGCCCGTGTACGTACTCGTCACCTCACATACACAACGCTCAAATAACAACAACAGTACCAATCCTACGGGGTGTTTCCCCCACACAAGGTTAGGCAAGCCACTTACCTCAAACCAAGCTCAATCAATCCAATATTACTATCTTGCCACGAGTATCTAATTCTGAATGGCCCAAATCTAATCAAAACCAATTACACAACATAAATACAACTACAAGAAACTAATCTAACGAACAGAATCAAAGTTAAAGCAAGGAATTCGAAATCATTTGAAAAGCCTCCCCAGGCCCACATCTTGGAATTGAGTAAAAATTACCAAATGAGAACACCCATTGACTCACGAGTTCACTTGTACAAAAATCATACAAATCCGATGCCTAAATCCCACTCAAATGTCAGATTTTTGGTTGGGAAACTTCTCCCCCAATTTCCCAACTTCCTCACTCAAATTCCTTAATTAGATGAAGAATACAACAATAGATTATTTCAATATGATCAAAATAGAGTAGGAATCGTTAACCAATGATTTCCTCTGAAAAACATTTAAAATTTGCCTTCCTCCGAGCTCTCAATTGAGTTTTTGTGATATGAACTTAACCTTCAAAAATGCCCTTTTCTGCCCAGCAATTTCCGCTTCTGCGATACCAGGACCGCATCTGCGGCTGGGACTCCGCATGTGCGAGTTTTCATTGAACTCCAGAGCCCGCACTTGTGCTCCTTCGTCCGCATCTGCGGATGCACTTCTGTGGCTAATCGTCCGCTTCTGCGGAGCCTTGGATCATTTCACCTCCGCATCTGTGACTACCCTTCCGCAGATGCGGCTACGCTCCTCCGGCTCCCTCGTCGCATCTGAGACCCCTGGCTTATACACCCAGACCCGCACCTGCAAACTCAGCTCACTTCTGCATTGCTGCACGTGCGAACCTCCTACCATAGGTGCGAAAGACACCAGAACCAACAACTAAACAATTCTCCTAAGTCCATTTTTCATCCGTTAAGCACCCAAAACTCAGCCGAGGCCCCTCGAACCTCAAACAAACATACCAACCAATATAAACACCATACAAACTTAGTCGAGCCTTCAAACCACATCGAACAACATCAAAAACACGAATTATACACGGATTCAAGCCTAATGAACTTTGAAATTTCCAAATTCTAAAAAAGAAGTGGAAAAATATCAAATCTTGTCCGAATGACCTAAAATTTTACACACAAGTCACAAATAACACTACGAATCTACTCCAACTTCTAGAATTCCATTCAGGGCCCGATATTAAAATTTCCACTGCCAACCAAAATCGCCAAAATTCTAATTTCCGCCAATTCAAGCCTAATTCCTGTCACACCTCCTTTTTCCTCTACCCTACGGATTGATGAAGGGTAATAAGGGAGTTTTTCCAATTAAAGTGACATTATTCAGATTTGGGATTTATCTTAGTTTTCAGAGTCGCCACCCGAATTTTATTTTACGGTGTTCCGGGACACCATTTATTTATTGAAATCCCAAACCGAGGAAATTTTGACTCTGTTTTAATTTGTCTGCGCACCAGAAATCCGAGTAAGGAATTCTGTTAACCCGGGAGAAGGTGTTAGGCATTCCCGAGTTCCGTGGTTCTAGCACGGTCGCTTAACTATTAATATTTGGCCTAAATTATCTGATTATTTACATATTTTTAAA